>WJEZ01002144.1:0-14473 GCA_009869925.1 Thalassaphorura encarpata | reverse complement strand
CCGTTCCTATGGATAATAGCAGCTAATTTTTTACTATGCATCTTTATATGGTGGATACTTTAAAATGAAACATGAGTGGTTGAAATCTGTGAGTCACGCTAGCCTCATTCATGTCCCTTGTTAGGAGCAAAAGTGAACAATACTTCTAAGTGTCAAATCCAATTGTACCTTGTGTCCAACTATCAATGATAATTGTTCCATGTTAAGTAGTTCAAGTCTCGCCATTTTCTTCTTTAAAAAAAAGTTGAGTATTCTATGTGACAATTGTGATGAGAAAAATTGATTATTATAATGTAGAAAAATGTTTATCAAATTTATTCTCCTTTTTTCTATTTGATTATCATGTGTATGCTCATGTTTTAATCGAGTGCATTCATTTCATTAATGCATGAGTTTTCCTGGTTCTAAATGTTAAGGTCCATTCTCATTTTGTATTTTACGATAAGGACTAAAATAATAAAAACCAAAAATTAGTGTCGTCATTTATCCTCAGATGTTAAAAAATAAAATTTAGTACATGGTCAATGTGTCTCCGTTGCGTAGCAAGTATTCCTTCCTGTGTCGGCTGATTTTGATGGAATAAATAAATGGCAAAGTTTCTAATTCTAAATTCTTGACTTTTGTGATTTGATTTGATTTGTCGTAGGTCAAATGCTTCGGATTTTTCTGCATCTCTGATGACAATGAACAAAATAAAAACAAATAAACAGGTTGAATTGAATTCTTGAGTTATTATTAACTTGTTTTATTGCTTCATTGATTATGTGTGTAGTGTTTTTGTGTAGAAGGAATGAAATTAGCTAATGTAGAACAACATCCAACCCTTTCATTCTCAGCTAATTACTAAACAAAACACAATTCAATTCTGAGTTGAGTAAATCCAACGTCTAAATCTTAATATAGATTTGTCTAAAATTCCACTTGTTTTGTATTGTTGCTATTTTGTATATATGATTAATAATTATTTATTGCTATGCACATTACACATGAATTCCGTTTCTGATTTGCTTTGTATTGTATTGTATAACATTGGACCGGAAATTAATAGTTGGAGCTATTAAACAACAAACAGCACAGGATCATAAGTATTCGTACGCTTATAATAAACTAAATCTCTCTCTTCCTTGTCTCCTACGATTATTAATTAATTATCCATGAGTTTTACAATTAATTTCACATATTTAAGGACGTTTATGTACAAAGATGTGGAATATATAATGAATGGAGTTGTTGAAATATTCAAAAAGAAAATACAAATACAAAGCAGCACCTCAATTAATTTATAATAATTAATTATATAAGTATAAAACTAGCATTTGCCCGCTTCCGCTTCCTTGTCGATCAACTTTATTCGTTCGACGACACTATTGCTCAGTGTTTTCACTCAAAAACAAGAAAACATACATAAAATTATATCTAAACTGGAATGAAATATGATTAGGTCATTTTCTCAGCAGCAGCAGTGTAGTCGTAGCAGCAACAGCATTGGATTTCCAACATCCCTCAATGCATTTACATTACAAACACACATTAATCTAAGAACTACATTTTGCTTTGTGGACAATGATTGACAAGTAAATAATAATAAAACTTAATTACAATTATTTCTTCAGAACTTCATATGTGTACATAAATATTTCTTTGCGAGCGAGATTTTTTATTTTAAACAAACTTTTGGTATGAGCTTATTTTCTCTCATACCATGCGCACACATACATTCCTTACACAAACGAAAAGCGTCAAACAACCCGTTTAAATTATTCTATCTAAAATGAATGCACTTTTTTCATTTTTGTTCTTAATTCCTAATAAATCTTAAATATAAATTCTCTTTAGAGCCGAGAGGAAAAAAATCTCAACCCTTCGTCAGTTTCACTTCATCAAGTAAGAGTCAGAAAAGTATTGATATTAAAAAAAAGGCAAGGAATATTGAAAGATTCCTAGTGAGAATATTATGATTTCAACTACCTTATTTATTTACAAAAATCCTATCATTTCATCTCTTCTTATCTTATTGTGGATTGTTCCTTGATTTGTTTATTATTTTTATAAACTAAGGTACTTTGTATTTATTGTTAATTTTTCAGACCCTTGATTGATTATTATTGTAGGGATTCTAGATCCCAAATCTGGAAAAGGCACACGATGGAATGAGAAGGCACTAATTTTCATTTTTTTAAATTATGAGCGATTGTTTTAGCAAATCTCAGGAATGAATGTCCCTCTTGTAAAAAAAATTTCAAAAGTTTTGTCAGAATACAAGAGTACCTTAAATATTTGATAGAACCATAGACCTAACTAAACGATTGTATATTGGTCCCAGATTATGGGTTATCTTAACATCTAACTTAAAACTAATACGTTCATTCGCCCTTATTTATTGCTCTCGCCAAAATCTAACTTCAAAGCGCTTTCTACGACAATGTACAACATAATTGTTATGACTAAACGCTTCATTTTCCTCGGACGTTTCAACGTTGGAATGAACATAAAAGAATGTAATGTAATAATATTTGTTTGTTTGTTTGTATTCTGGACTTTCTTTTATCAGATATTGAGAATGTGGGGAGAAATCCACATCTCAAGAAAAAATTATAAAATCTAATCATTCATTTTCAAAATCCTCATTCATACTTCTTCCCTGGACTCGTGAATTGCGCCGCTGAATTTTGGGGAATCGAGATAAAAATCGTGATTAGCCAAACTCCCTTGCTCAGCAATTTCCAGCCTTGCCTTGCTCTAGCTCTACCTTTGGTATTTCCTTATAACAATTTACAAAATCCAGCGATTTCCTTTCTTTTCACAGCTCAGCATCTGAAATTGTGACCATTTTCAGCTACGATCCATGAAATGAACACAGTTTCGTCTACGTCTGCGTCTTATTTTCTAACTCTTTCCCTTCATTTGAAAGTACTAATTAACCATTTTTAACAGTAGCACACACAGCAAGGCAACGTTTGTTTCCCTGACTGGAAAACTCGTACAAAATATTTTGTTTATAAAAGACAAGCTACATGTATGTTTCTGAGTCCTTTGAAAAAACAACAAACTTATTTGGATTCTACTTGTACAAATTTTACAATTATATTATATTTAAAACATTTTCTTATTTAAATGACGCATGGAGTAAATCAGCGCTAGCGCTCTTAATATTTCTCCACGACTACTAAATTCTTAATCGCTGAAAACTTAGAGAAATAGCTGACATTACACGAGTGGCAGGGAATAATAGAAAATATTTTTGTTTCTTGAGTCCGTTACTCAACGACAGAAGTCGGAGCATTGTTATGTAGTATAAGTGGAGCACCACCTGTGTCATTGTTATTATTATTGTTGTTCCCAATAATTCCAAGATGAATCTTTTTTATCGGATTTCCTTTCCTTGATCTTTCTCTTTCTCGTAAATCTTTCTCACGATCACGATCACTCAAAATACCAGATACGACTGCACTTGAATTTAGTTCTAGAGGTTCGTTTCCTCCACCTCCGTCACCGTCGTCACCATCATCCGAAAATTCTTCTTCAACGCTAATCTGTTAAAAACATAAAATATATATTAAAGAAACCGTACAATATGCTTTCTTCAGTAATACCACAATGTTCAAATAATTTATACCTGGGATCCACGATCATTTTCAGCATAATTTTCCGGTCCATCATTATCGCCATCATTTGAGTCATCATAGTTCATATCCGATTGTTGTCCATGTTTTACGTCCTGAAATATAGAAAGGTAAATGATCAAGCTAAGAACAATAAATAATTAAGCTTTTGTGGGGCCAGAGCCAAAGTCCCTGAGTCTAAATCAAAAATGGCTTGAGAATAGGAATGGTTGGCATTGAGGCATAAAACACCAAAAATGATCAAGGAAATCGTAGATTATAATGAACATTGTAAAGAGTTGAGCTTTGATTGAATTTTGTATATTTAATTATAAATTTTTACCTCGTCAATGTGGTTCCGTTCGTGAGCCGTCATGGAGTCTTCTGACATTGCATCATCGTCATCCACAATATCATCTGACTGGGATTGAATTGGAGACGCATAGATGGGATGTGGAAGAAGTCCGATATTTGGACCCTTTGGAATGTCAATCCTCCTCGGCGTTTCCTTCCTCCTCCTCTTGGATGGTGACTTTTGGGGGAAGGGTGGGGGATGGAGTGGCCATCCAGCAGCCAAAGGAGACATTGATGTTTGATGACCCAAAATATTATTTTGAATTCCATTGTTCCGATGATTGGACAAATCCATTCCCATACTCATATTAGTCGCCCTCAAGCTGCCTGGTGACGTATGACTTGGATGACTATTGACAAGAATGTCATCGTCTACTCGACTTGAATTATTTGCACTCTGATTTGAAATGGCTGAGACATCATTTACAAGACGATGATTGGATGTGGACATGTCCATTGTGCCATTAGATAAATCATCCTCAGCTCCACTTCCAGAGGCATTATGTGAGCCACTGCTTCCACCAGATCCACCATGTTCCTCTCCTTCACCATTCGTCCCGCCAATCCCGCCTCCATTCTGTTGTTCATTGGACGGAGACCCTAGGCCCTTGATTTGCAATGACTCTGCAGCCCTAAGAAGGGATTGAAGTTTTTCTTGATGAATGCTCACTTCTCCCTTGTACATGAACTCAACGAGGGCTTGGATTTCCCAGAATCTCATGTCCTTTAGAAATATGATTGGATGAACGTTCTGATTTGGATTCTCCGTAAGTAATTGCTCAAAATATGTGGAACAAGCTGAGAGGACCATCTTGTGACATTTGACTGTTCGACCTTCACACCAGAGGGTCACATCGCAAAAATGTTCCAAGGATCTTAGTTTGGAGAACATTGTTATGATGTTGGAGTCAAAGTTTCCCCAGCGGACGCATAGTAATTGTTGTGGAGCTGACTCTCTTTGTGGAATTGTTGGAGTTACTGGATGAGGAGGTGGGGTTGGAGTCCCAGCGTGAGAACCCCCGCGAACTCCGCCCAAAACACTCGGTAGAGTATGAGGATGCATTGCAACTGGGTGGAGCGATTGAGGTGGTGAATTCATAATATGATCTAAGAAAAAAATAAATCAAAAACGTCAATATTGTTCATTTTTCATCTGTTAAGAATTCGAAATACTTCCAATATATTTTCCGTTCAATTTCTCAGCAAAATCCATATTTGAGGTATTGACCAATTCAGCTTAGGCATGACGTCGTAAAACCTTCATGCTCATGACGAAAATATTACTGGATAATAAAAGTATAATTGTTTCCCATGAATTCATGTACAGGTCAAATGCTTTTTGAATGTCATATCCCGACAAAACCAGTTCACATAATACCCGACCCGGTATTTCCTTTAATATTCAACCAACCCTGTCTCCCACACCGAACATTCATTTTCCCCTTACACCGTAATCTAACGCTATAAACACTTTAGTAAAATTTTGACGATTCCGGTTCGGGAGGAGGGTCCGTCCGTCGGACAGGATAACAAAACTATTTCCAACTCCGGGAATTATTTATATTTATCTTTTATGACCCTCAGAGTCAACCTAACGTCCATCCGGTCTCACGTACAAACAACCTTCATCCAACCAGCAAACCCCGAAAGAGTCAAAGATACACGGGACAGGTAATCTATCTCTGTTCATACAGATACAAGGGAAGCTAAATAATAATGCCATGCCCTTCCATCGGCATTTCCTTCGTTTCAAATTAATTTCTCCTTCGGATTTTATTCGTGAGACCATAAAATACCCTGGAAATTCGCACATGGTGAATTTAACAGAATACATTTATTTTGACGATGCCAATTTGCACAACATTCCATCCAAATCAACCGAATTGGAACGAAGGAGAATTTTATGCGATTTTTTCTTTTTGAGCCGAATGGAACATCCTATCCTACCCTGAGCTGAAGCTCAGAATATTTTCCCCTGACAATAATGACTTGGAATGTTTTTCTTTTACATTCAAAGTAGTAGTAGAGAAGTAAAGGAAAAAAAGTAGAAGAAACCCGCTGTTTGTTGTCCTGGCTGGCTAAACCACCTCATTATATTGTTTCAGGATGTTGGCACTCTTCTTCTTCGTCCACATAGAACTCAGGGCAATGAAATCAGAGCAAGGCAAGGCAAGAGCTAAGGATGCATGGATGGGATTACAGGTGGAAATCTAAAAAGTAGATCCATGTATTCCATACAACAATTCATTCACTCTCTTAGAGGAAAGGAAGGTATTTCTACGACAACAATGGGAAGGTGAAAAAAATCGGAGAGAAGACAAGTCCTCTCTGTCGTCTTGGCTGAGCAAAATACCCTGGGCATGGCAAAGTATGGGAAAATGCAAGGGTAAAGTTGCGGAAGACGACCAAGAGGGAGGTGGGGAAAAAACTTGAAGAGTTCACACCGTTTCTTTTTTTCTTCTTCGGTCGTCGTCAGTCCGTCGGTCCGGTTCTTGTTTCCTTGCAACAGCAACAACTCGAGGGCAGCCAACCAGGAGATGCCCAATGCCTGCCTGCCAGTCAGCCAACCATCCATTCCAATCTCCAACACACGAACGAACCTCATTCCTTTTTAAGTTTTTTAATGGGAGTCTCGCACTACGTATATTCGTGTAGGCAGATGATAATGCTCCACTCTACAATATTTAATCTTGCAAGAGAGAGAGAGAGAGTGGAAAGAAACGGTTGGTCAGGTAAAAGTTCTCTTTAAAAAACCGTTTCCATTTAGCGTAGTCGTGGCCGTAACAGCCACCACCATAATGGAGCCAAGAAGAAGAAGAAGAAGCAGCAGAAAAGGATTGGAATGGAATTAGAAATCGGGGCGACATGGCGGCTGTGGCCAAGCAAGCAAAAACCAACCAATACTCAGGCTATGGGTTATTTGCCAAAGAACGCCAAGTGGTCATACAAGCAAAAATTTCTCCCCCGTACTTCAAACTACTTGAGCTATTCCTCAGCTCATCCTCATCATAAATGTGCACTCGGTAAAATCCGTATGCTTGCTGTCATAAATTACTCAAGCTCTTAAGAGATTTTTGCAAGAGGATTTTTAAAATCTCAACAGGAGAAAATATTCGCAATCCTCATTAATTTTTAATAAGATGGGACATCCTAAATGTAGGAAAGGATTTTTATTTGGCAATTTACCCCCTATGACCTTTTGAAACGGAAGTTTTATGACAACAACCTACTCAATTCGGTTTATTTCTCCCAACTCTTTGCTAGCATGTTTAACAAATCCCATAAATATTTTTACACACACTGACTGAGAGCGCATTCATGCATGGAAACGCAGTGCAGGTGCATTAGGCAATGAATTGTGAAATGAAACTAAATTTTATTTGATTCATTTCTATTCAAAGGTGGTTGAATAGCTTAACCCTTCCTTTCCCTCCTGATGGTATACGAGCCTCAATCAAATCTTCCATTATCCATGAGCTAACATTAGATTTCCTCCTCCTCCTATAAATTTCTGCAATCAAATTCCTTTCCTAACCCTAAGCACTATGCAGTGTTAGTGCTGTACTTGCTATTATATCCATACAGTGCAAGTACTGTACAGATTACAGATTACTGGATTTCCACCTGTGTGAAACGAAGCATTACACCTGACACAAACCTTCCATGCACCTGATACTTCCAAATTCCCCCAGATACCCGCCCCAGCCCCACCTCTCCCGCTTTACGAATGCATTTTTTTTACCCAAGGGAGGGTGGCCATGGTACTACAGTACAGGATGATGGTGAGAGAATACCCACCTCCCAACCATGCAATCATCACACAAGCACACATAGGTAAAACTAAGCTAAGCTAAGCTCAGGAAAATGTGCTCTCTTTTTTAAACTACAAAGCCAGTGACTTGAAACCGGAAAACAGGGTAGGTACCGTAACCAACCAATCACTCACTCCTCCATCCAAAAGAGTCAAATCCACGTAGTAGTAAAAAAAATCAACCTCCGTCGTCTCAAGAGAACCAGAACCAGGCAAAATCTCATAACGTTGTTCACCCAACCTAATAGCAGCAAGGAATTGAAATTCCCAACAACATTGTTGTCTTGGATTATTGTCTTCCTTTCCTACTCTCTCCTCCTCAGGAGTTCCCCGCCGCATCACCCAGAAGAGTTGTTTTCATGTCATCCTCCTTCCCTGGGTTTCTCGATTTGCCAATTTACTTGAACAAGACCAAGTGTCTGATCAGAGAGAGAGAGGCGTGGAAGCATAGGCAGGGAAACGGGGTTGACCTCAACTTCCCTACTTACTCAAACCCGAACAGAAAAACCGGTTGTTCCTTCCTTTTTACTCAGATTTTTACCCCAAAGGGCCTTGCCTACATGCATCGGCATCCATGCCCAAACTCCTACTCTCCCTGTGTTGTTCATTAAATTAGATCTCAAGATTAGATGAAAAATGAGCTCAAGCAACGTGTCCATGAGTCCGTGTCCTCCTACCTGCCATTTCCTGTCACGCCCTACCTACTCCGAAACCCCGAAAATTTTCAAGTCACGTGGACTCAAACCAAAATGCAAAATTTCCTGCTATATTTTTATTGTTGCTAAGATTCAGGAGAGTAAATCCTATTAGAGTAGCAGTAGAAACAGGGCGACGCGACGGTCGAATGTGGGACAGGATATGAAGAGAAAATTGATGAGGGTTGGTCCCGCTAGCGCGGATATGCAGCAGCAAAGCAACCATGAGAATTAAAATTCCACAAACCATTGTGAATATTGTCCCATTGTTTTGAGGAAATAAAATTCAATGACCGCATCCAAACACCCTTCCTAAATGAATCCGACCGACCGAGAAATAATAAACTTTTAATGCGTTTTTTAATAAATCTTAGCCCAAGTCAATCCACCGTTTGATATTCCAACAGTCAGGGTCATGAACGTCACCTTTTTATCATCTTCTTCTAAATTTATGCATTGAAAACTCAAATAGTATTCAAGATTTTATCCTCATCGATATTTCTTGTTATTATTATTAATTTTTTTAAGGTAGTTAAAGAATTGTGTCGCGTCGACATAACAGGAACCGTAATCGAAAAATATTATCGTGTTTGTAAGTAAGGCACCAACCTAGTCATAAAAATACATTTGCAACTAACTCACAAATAATTTATTTATTTGTTGCTTGAAATGACAAACTGGTTTTGTGCGTTAAGCAAAGCAAATTACCGAGAAAGGAGGTACATAAAATATACGTAAGATCTACGTCTGGAACTTGTTCACCCTCCTAGTTACAAAAACTAGGATTTTTGCTTCTACAACGTCAACCAAATATGATGCGTAATCACAATTTTTCTTCTTCCTCCCGTTTATGCGGTGGTTGCTAGAAAGGCAACTTAAGTCAGACCAAGAAGATGTGGATGAATCATCCAGATAATCATTACCACGTCCTTCTTAGTCGTCTACTTACCCTCCCACTCATTAAAATTATATAATTAGAAATGAGAAATTTTATTTCTCATAGTCCGAGATTTTTCCTCAAAACATGGCAATAAAACTAAATTTACTATCATCGGGTAGATTCATGAGAAAATTGAAAATGATACAAACAAGGAAACGAATAAATAGTTGAGTCCTATTCCTATATGCATTTTGCCTCATCCTAACAATTTATCAAAAATCAACATCAACTCCGTTCCGTTCCGTTCCGATTCCATTCAATCCAATGCAAACAAAAGGCACGCAAAAAAAAGAGTAACCCGTTCATTTCATCCATTCGTCCGGTAAAAATTTAGCACTAGTAGTAGTTGAGAATGGGAATGAGAGATAGACGTAGCCCATGCCCATTCTATTGTACTAAATCCAATCCCATGGCATGGCAAATCTAAAATAATACTTTCCGACAGGCTTTCCCTTTTTTTATTTAGTTCACTGCCTTTTTTGCATTCTGGTCTGTCCGTCCGTCCATGCAAGGGTATTTGAATTGTGAATGAAAAAATAATAACACTGCAAGGATTTAAATTTAATTTAATGCTAGGTCTGTTTCTCCCGCTGACATGCCATGGATTAGTTTAGTCCTGCCTGGCGTTAAAAATGGAGTTTCAGTGTTTGCTACTGTACTGGCCTGGACGTCACCTCAACCAACTAACTCACCTTCAATTCACCTCCCCGAATTACCTCCACGCTTATCTCCTCTCTGTCCGTCCGTCCATGCAAGGGTATTTGAATTGTGAATGAAAAAATAATAACACTGCAAGGATTTAAATTTAATTTAATACTAGGTCTGTCCCTCCCGCCGACATGCCATGGATTAGTTTAGTCCTGCCTGGCGTTAAAAATGGAGTTTCAGTGTTTCCTACTGTACTGGACTGGACGTCACCTCAACCAACTAACTCACCTTCAATTCACCTCCCCGAATTACCTCCACGCTTATCTCCTCCATTATTCATTCTACACACTACTACACTCATCCACAACAGCAGATTCCTATTCTTTTCCTCCACTCATGCTAATGTATGGAAACTCATAGAAGTAGTTAAGCTAAACTAGTCATCTCATCCTACTACTACTAAAGAATTTCCATTCCCTGGTAAAACTCACAGAAACCGAATAATTAACACGTGGAAAATTTTCCAACCCATTTCCCCAAAAAGAATTGTTTATAATCTAGTTGATTCAGGACTTCTCCTTCTTCATCCGATTAGCTGACAGAGTCGTCTTGCATAAGTATTTTTATAAAGGATCATCTGTTTTGCCGACTTAATTACTCATACCGTAAGTAAATGATGGAAGGAAATAACATTATCATGTTGTACATTGTGTATATTGCGTGTATGCTTTCTCTTCTTCATCCAGAATCCCCTCAAGCTTTAATTTTTGCATGCATGTCTTCATTCCAATTTTAATTAGTCTCACCTGCATCTTCTACACCTGACTGATGAGTAAAGAGATTCCGTGAAATAAACAATCTTCCTATCCTATCTTTCCTCGTGCAACAATATATACGCAGGGTATACCCATGGCTTTTGATTAAATGAGGAGAAAAAATGATGCAAAAACAACCATGTGCATTTGCTTGCAAAATAATAACAACTAAACTATTACATTGCATTACATTACAGGTGGGGAGGGCAGCATAGGCGACTGGATTAAGGACAAGAAAAACTCAGTCAGGTTTATTTAACTATCAAAATATTCACTACACTCCACTTGTCCCTCTGTCCTACACCTGTGTTATTACGTTGAAATTCTATGACGTAGGTAGGTAGGAATAGTCAACTTACAATAGACGTTATCATAGCACAATAGCTTCAACTTTAGTCTAACCCTCCTGGGTATTTAGTTTCGAGGGGGCTCGAATTAAATAAAATTAAAAACTACGTATGTATTGCGAAATGGATTTCCTTAAAAACCCCTATTTCAACCTCTTATCAACATCTTTGCAAAGAAATTGAGCTACGCTCTTGGCTACAAAATACAAGACATGCGAATGCAGTGTGAACCCTTTGACATAGTCAGGCGAGGCACATGCCAGATAATTTTTTTCCCCTGGGGCAAAGCAAGTAATGTACTCCTGACTTGGTTTTTTTGGGTTTGTTGTGTGTGTGTGTAGAAAACCTGCCTACCTTCCTTTCCTGTGGCAAGAAACAAACGAACGAACGGTTGGGTGGCGTGGACGTGGTACATGGATCGGTTTTCCGTGTCCTGATTTTGCCAAAAGAATGGTCACATCCATCCATCTATCCACCTTGAGGAGTAAAATACGCGAATATGTAGCCAGCTATGCTATAGTCTGAGAGGAAAGAAGTGAACCGAGATGAGTAATTTGATGTTCTCATGGAATGAGAAAACTTGAGTTCTCTCTTATTCTCTTATCAGATCCCTACCCTTCTTCTTTTTCTTATCCACCTCTAACAACAATGTAAATCTTTAATATCCCTAACCACGGCGGCTCGCTCTTAGAAAGTCTCCCAAGAAAAGTGGAACGTGAAAGAAGAGCAACTTGGGTTTCACATAAGGCAAAGAGGCCTATTGCAAAAATTGTGCTCTACGTAAATCTAATCTTTTCCTTACAAATGCAACATGTTCACATAAAAAATAATCATGTGAAATGAGGATTTGCTCTTGTGCGATTTATAAACCAACCATGATTTTTTTTAATAAAGAAAATCTAAACCCACATTGTACATTAAAATCCTGAGGTGGAATAATTAATGTCCCCGCCAAAACCGGAAGCGTCTATACTTGTCGTCTCCTACATAGGAACTTTTAGAAACTGGAATGGATTCGATGACACGAGTGAACAAATGAATCTCATATGAAACAGTTAAAGCACAGCACAGCACGCACTATATGCAAAATGCGAGGAATTTAACAATTACTTCTAGCAGCGCATTTTGTATGTATGTACAATGTTATGCGTATACGGGCATAGGCATACGCACCTAGTTTAGACCCAGTGTAATAAAAAAAAACTCTTATCAAGTTGAGGAGTAGTGGGTCTATTATTATAAGGATTCATATGACCAAATGAAATTGATATCTGACCACCCACTCATTCTCAACTTTTAGTTGATAAACAATGTCATGTGGTTCTGGGTGATCCTGATGGTGTCAAAAAAAGTAAATAATCGTACTAAGGATGTACTCACGTCTTCCAAATCATGAGAAGTACAGACACAAAATTACAAAAATAGTAAGAAAAATGACCGATGACTAATTACATGGATCGAAAGAGTCCGTTGAATCATCATATTTTCAGAAGTTCCGGTAGTTCCGCTGGTCATTTTTAGATTTTGGTGGAATTGGAACGGAAGTAGTAGGATGAGTGCCCAAAATATATTGGAATAGGAAGAAATGACATATTTTCTAGAAAAAAAGATAACTTACCTCCTTTATTTGGCGGAGGCGTTGGGATAACTGGTTTTCGGTCTTCCATGTCTGGTGTGAGACGACCGCCTTCTCCTTCTGCAATTAAAAAATCAAAACATTGGTCATAAGTCATTTCATCAATTAATGTACATTCCTTGTGAAAATTTCTACGTGCTGAAAAATGTCACATTTTGAAATTCCTTTACCCTTTCTCAACTTGTAAACTTTGGTCTGAACTAGAATAAAGGATAGGGGTAACTTTCTCTCCTAATCTCCACATGGGATTCCACTTAAGATTACAACATGATAGGTTCAATTCATCATTCAGCAGCTAAGTTCACTCAGCCAGCCAGCCAGCATGCTCCCTTATCTCTTATTATTAAATTAGCAAAGCAGTAGTATAAATATTTCAACTCGCACTTATCTGTCACCCATAAAAATTTCATGGGGGAAATAACATTTGCATTACCCTCCATCACTATTATTCCAAATCTAAAGTAAACAATTAATTTGAAACATCAGCAGCAAAGATTCAGTTGTCCTTGTCTTATCATGAACGTGTTTCAACATGCAAATCCAATACGCACACTCCAATTTTAAGCAACTACATTCTTAAATTTCAATAACAAAAGAAACGATAAAACTAAAATCTAAAATGCCCGTGCCAGCTAAAATACGACATTGAAAATCAAGTATGACGACTGTTTCATCATTTTGTCGTCAAACGATTTCAACTTCCTCAAGTCAAGTCGAAATTATGGACTTTACAAGGACACATTTTATTTCTCTTGCTCAATCTTGAGTGCGTAAGGTTGCAGACTCAGCAAGAATACGCAATCCATGGAATTTCCGGGCGTGAGACCCAGGCAAGGAGGAAATGACAGGAGGGAAATTCATATTTCTTCACCCTGATAAAATTTGCTCAATTTAGGTAATAAAATAAAATCCGTAGAACCTTTCAACCCAACCCCATGTCATGTCACCCACTCATCATTTGTAGTTTTAAATTGGTACAATTAGGATAAATCATTGAATTCCCCCCTTGTGTGTCCAATCCTAGCAGAGCCATGTCAAAGTCCGAAGTTTGATAAGAGCGGATGGACCGACAGACCGAATCACGGACAACGGAGTAAGTACCTTAGTACTTTACTTGTTTATGACAATTTCCTCTTCAAAATGACTATCTATCTACATTTTCCTCATACTAACCACCCGAACACCAACAACAAACGACCATCAAATCATCCCACACACTTTGACTCACTTCAGAAAAAGTAGAATACAAAATGAATAGGAGGGCGACTAGCTGGGTACAAACCAGTCTGTCCGTTCGTCCGTCCGTCAATAGAGTCCAATTTATTACCCGGGGGAGGAAAAACTTGATTCATTCCCATTGCATAATTAACGAATGATTTCCTCAAGAGGTCCTCGCGTCACTTCACGAGTTCACCACCATTTCATTCCATCCAGAACTCAGTTAGACTAACGCAACGAGTTGAGTGAAGACATTTTGGACTAGTCTGTCTAGTCTAGTCTGGCCAATATGAATGAGGACATGAAGGATTCCCATCCAAAGATTTAGCTTACCAAAAATCCCAAACCTAATCTTTCCTCAGCATCCATCTACACTATACATACGTAAGGCATAAGCAACCACCACT
>WJEZ01002143.1:0-14476 GCA_009869925.1 Thalassaphorura encarpata | reverse complement strand
TCTTTGTTATAAAGTAGAAATCCAGTAGTTGAGGAACATTACTATTGTTTAGCCCTTATCTGACGTGTGCTTGATAGATTAAAATTTAGGAAACGAATGATGTGTTTAATAATTCTGACGCACAGAATATTTGAATGTAAATAAAATATGAATAGACACAGAGAAATGCACAAGTAGCTTATACTAATCTTATCTATCGGGAATTAGAATAATTATCCTGGTATTTATCAAACAATCCAGTCAGACTTTTGCATGGGTCTTAAGTTTGACCAGGTGTGAACTCCAGATAACACCCTGAATAATACGCCCTCGTTTTATATTAATTTATGCACTGTCATTATTGGAGTGAACGATATAAACATATTACCAGAAATTGTGAAGATTGAATTGAAGATGTCTTCAGCATCATCCCAACACGAATCCGAGTCGCATACAATTACACCAGAAAATTCGATATTCCTCAAGGAATTTGATTCTATAACGGAATTAGGGCATGGAGCGTACGGTTATGTTTATAAAGCAAGGCGTCATAGTGTTCAAATAAGAATATGCTGTCAAAATCGTGCCCATCGAATCGATGTAAGTATTTATAAAAGTCTGATTTTGTGAGAATATATTTTAATGGTATTCTTTTCTTCCCAGTGAGCAAAGAACTAGAGTTAGACAAGAAGCATTCGTTCTAGCAAATTTGGAACATAATAACATTGTCCGTTATTTTACCAACTGGGTAGAAATTCTGAACCCTAGCGACTGGTGAGTCATACGGCCTTTCATTTTCGACAAACACTTAATAGAAAATTGTATAATAGGTCAAAAATAAGGGGTGAACAGGAAGACACCCTGAAAGCAAGTGGCCAAACATCAACAGAATCTACCGAGGATGATTTTATTCTTTTTCGCTCAGATGCTATCAGTCAATTACCACTTCCAAAGTTCGATGAAATGTGTCTCAAAATAACTGAAGCTGAACCAGATGACAGAAACACGACTACGCTTGGAACCGGGTCAACATCCTCGGATTGGAGTGAAAAAACAAATTTGTTTCTATTCATCGAAATGGAATTGTGTCACAAAACTTTGAAGGATTACATAAAAGAATTGAACGAAAAAAATTGAGTCATATGGCCTTTCATTTTCGACAAACACTTAATAGAAAATTGTATAATAGGTCAAAAATAAGGGGTGAACAGGAAGACACCCTGAAAGCAAGTGGCCAAACATCAACAGAATCTACCGAGAATGATTTTATTCTTTTTCGCTCTGGTGCCATCAGTCAACCACTTCCAAAGTTCGATAAAATGTCTCTCAAAATAACTGAAGCTGAACCAGATGACACGAACACGACTACGTTTGGATCCGGGTCAACATCCTCGGATTGGAGTGAAAAAACAAATTTGTTTCTATTCATCGAAATGGAATTGTGTCACAAAACTTTGAAGGATTACATAAAAGAATTGAACGAAAAAAATATTCCTAGGGAAAATATGAAAAAACAAATTTCATCAGTCATGATCCAAATCACTGTGGCCATCAAATATTTTCACGGTCAAGGTGTAATTCATCGAGATTTGAAGCCTGACAATATTTTCGTGGTGACTATGGGGTCAAACTTGCCAATTATCAAAATTGGTGATTTTGGTGTTGCATATTTGATGCGATTCCATCAGGCCAATTCTCTTGCAAATCAAACATATGGCTCAAGCTTTTATTCAGCTCCTGAATTGGTACGTTTGACAAAGCAATGCCGAAAATATATAAAATAAATATAATAACTTCAAATACATCTATTTTTTATTATTTTTTAGAAAACTGGGTCACTTTACGACTCGAAAGTGGACGTGTACTCAACTGGAGTAATATTTTTTGAATTATTTTATCCGTTTGGAACTGATATGGAACGTCATAAGATCCTGACAGAAATACAAGACAACAAGAAATTTCCAACTGATTTCACTAAGATCTTCGGTGAAGAGGTGAAACAAACTTCTTTGGCTCATTTTTTCCCTTTTTTTTTTAAATTATATTTTTAAATTTTCCCATTATATTTTTAGGAGAAACAAATACAAATGATGTTGAAGTCCAATCCAAGCGAACGCCAGACGTCCAAACAATTGCACATATGGACTAAATGTTACAGGGCACGTTTTAAATGAACAAAATATTCAACTCCTGAAATTAAACAAAAGAAGAAATTAAACATTGACTAAAACACTTGAATCCTCCAAAATGTTGTAATTAAGTACCTATCGTAATCAAGGGTACATTTTAAGTTTAATTCAAGACCCTTAAGACCTTCTTTTTGCATTGCATTCTGCGAAATCAAAAGAACGGGCAAAACTTTCTCTTTCTAAAGTATTTCAGACAGACCAGACGAACCGTTGGGAATCATGAATAAATAAATGCGAATTGAATGGAATTGAGTGACTGGCCTACGTCTAACTGGTACGTACGTATTTTGCAATGTTTTTACTACTACATTTCTGAATAGTGCCCATGCACAACACATGTTTGTCAAACACTTGCGTGCAACTTGCAATTGCACTCAACTCAAGATTCTTTTCTGATGGATGTGTATTTGATGGGACTTCACTCGGCTCGGCTATGGCTAATGCTAAACTAACTAGGAAGTGGAAATGAAAATGAAAGGACATGAGTGTGTGCATGTGTGTGAAAATAGATTCTCATCACATCACTTATTACGAAATCATCTTCATTACTCCGCACAGCATCTCAAAATCTATACAAATACTTTTATTATGATTAAACTTATTTTGGGCACATTCAACGGGACAACATACACACACGGCTCATGGCTTGGCTTACTATTCTTTGATTCATTTTCTTCATCACTTAATTTTTGGCAAACAGAAAGATAACATCTCATATTTTTTTGCCTTATAACTTAATATTTAGTAGTTACAAGCTTCAGAATGGAAAATAAATTTATTTTTAAAACATTTGTAGTAATTTTTTTCCTTCAGTACCAATTATCCGAAGCAGGGAATTTAGGTGGGGGTCGTGGTGGTGGTGGTGGCGGGGGTCAACCAAATGCAATTACAAATTTACTTTCAACCTTGAGGATTGTAACAACTTTGTGTTATTTTCCTGGAACAAATAGTCCAAAAGTTGCCAAAGGGTTTATAGGGTGTTACGATGGAGTACCGGTAAGATGTCAAGCATTTTCTTGCAAGAACTTGGCTAATTATATATAGTCAAAATTAAATTTCATTGTAATATTATGTTAAATAATTTATTTAAATTTGATTATTATTATTTCAGGGGAAGATGCTATATTTTAAATGTATGAAAAGAACAAATGGTTATTTGTTAGATACTGAAAAACACATAAGAGATGCTGCGTGCAACATGCCTTGGAAAACACCACAAGTATGAACGATATATTTGACGTTAAAACTATTGACAGTTTATTGATTTTTATTAAAAAAGTTTAATCTCCCATTTCTTTGTTAATCCCTTCAATCTCATCTAGTACATAATGTGTCTGATGCAAGAATTCCGAAAGGCTAGGATAGATTTGAATGCTGCTACGGCAAAAGTCAATGTAAGGCACTACATTACCAAAATCATTACCAAAATCATAATTAATTTCATTTTCACTAGTCAATTAAAGCATTGCTCAGATACTTTTTTACATCTTTTACTTTTCAGGCCTGCCAAGCAAGAGTTGTTGGGGCAAATTAAAATTGTTTTTGAATATTGGATTATGAGAATCAAGATGAAAATGTACAGGAAGTTAAGTTGTTGCCACAAGATAATAAAACGATGATGCAAGAGATATTTAAAATATTGTATTAAGTAATAACAATACATGCTCAAGTAATATAGTTTTTAGTGTCGTTGAACGAAAAATCTTGTTCTTTTCTTCCATCCCTAGCTTTAAATAAAAAATGATATTTGTGAACGTAATCTAAACTTCGTGGAATATTTTGTAAATTTTTTGAGTTTTGTAAGTCCATTTTCAGATTAGAGGTACTTTAAGGAAATAGTTTACAAATACGAAATACGAATGTTCATTAAAAATTAAATTCACTCAGGATTTGCGCAATGTCATTATGCGTACCTTAAGGTCTAGAATGCGAGTATGGGATAAAAACTAGAAAATATAGTCAAAATGTTACTAAATATTCTTTGTAGTTGTCCATAGTCTTCGTACGTGTGAGCGTTGGGTTGTTAATTGAGCGTTTGATACTATTATGAGCCGTCGAATATGTCAAGTCTAATCAATCATGTCCTTCAAATGCGATCATCTCAGTTACTTAGTGCCACAGACAACCCCACACAACTCAAACTAGTCGAGAGTGTACTGAAATTTCATATAAATTACGCTCGCTTTTGGCTCAACACACCTTTCGATCATTGTACCAGAAACCAAAAATTTGAAATTGACAACTTCAAGGTTGTACAGGTTTGGAAATGTTATTGCCATACTCAGTTTAATAATTACTGTGTTCCTCCAATATGCCGACATTATTCAAAAAATGTCCACAGGGAAATTCGAAATTCATAGTCGTTATGGACCTATCCATTTATTCCAAACATTTTTGTTTACGATAGCCCTTGCTATCATGGTGAATATAAACTACTATAGGTGTGGAATTCAAGAGATTCTGAATCTCTACCTTTATCTATCCGACAAGTTTCAAAAGACAAGTCCAGTTCAAATTCAAAATATTGACAGTGTCTGTCAAGTTCTAATGCAATTTTTCTTTTGTATTTTACTGTTGTCTCAAACAGGTCAAATACTACTTTACTTGAACAGCTGTCAATTTCATATCTTAGGACTGCTTCCTTTGTGTTTAAGTGAAAGTGAAGGTGGTGGGCACGGATCACTTCTTTCTGTCTTCGTCTACTTGGGAATTCAAATATTTGTCACATCCCAAGCTGTTCTTGCCGCAAATTTTGGTGCCAGTATATGCGTCATTACTGCCCAGATGATTACTATTCGTCTTGAGGCACTAAAGTAAAATTAAGACCTCTTATCAAAATAGTTAAAGTTAAGTAGGATCTTTGTCGTTTTATGAACGGTTTGGTTTACAAACTGTTTGTGAGAGAGCTACGTTCCTCACCTTAACGACCCTGCATACGATCCTATTCACTGACAATAATAAGCATTTACAGGAGCTGTTTGTAAGTCCTAACTGGGGAGACTCGCTAATCTTCCAGAATGAATAATTTATTGACTCATCGGGTTAGCCCGTTTTTAAAAACATGTTTTTCAGACATCGAGCGATCTCATTGTTCAATTCACTCACTCCTCAATTAAAACCTCTAAAAACGACACTGTCTTTTAGAGAAGGGTTGAAGGCTTGGCTTACAAATAATCGCCTGAAAAAATATATCTTCTTCTAATGAATTTCCGTTATTGCCTATTTTGGTTTTATACCATAATGATTTCATAGTTTTATCTGAATCTTCGATTATGATTGTCATTCATTTTTTATTCAACACGGTCCGTTTATTTATAACATTTAACCCTGACAAACTTGACCGAATAAAAAAAGCTATTATCTATCTATATAAAGTGGGATATACCAAATAGTCTGTCTGTAATGATGTAAAAAATTGTAATAATTAGAGTGAACTTATGAATTTGATTATAAGTATAGTATAATTATAAGATAATCAGATCACTAACAATGTGAACTCTAATTTCTATTTTTAGAGATTCTGGACAATGTGTGAGCTTAAATCTCATTGATCGCCACCAAAAATTCAAGGAGTGGGAAATATCGTACCGTAGCGTTTATATGATTATGGCAAGATTCTACAATATTTGGGGGAGAGTTCTGGCTCCAGTCTACTTCTTTTTACTAACGTTAATATTAGTAGTTGGAAATTATATCATAATCTCCCCCAAGTCAACCATGTTAGCCAAAATTTTTGCGGCCTTCACAAACGTTGGACTTCTTATTTTTGTTGTCATTGTTATTCGTCCAGCTACACCGTTCTCGGACATATCAATGGATCTTCTTGTGGCAAAGAAACGGAAGTGTACGAGCAGATACTCCCGCAGATCGTTGTTCTTATCAAGTTGCCAATTAATACGGGGAAAAATTGGAAGTTTCGTTTACCTTACAAATGATGTGTTGACCCAATTATTGGCTTTGATTATCGACAACACAATTACTGTCCTTTTTCTCTGAGCATATATTTTGTTCCATGCTACTCCTTAGTCAATTCCGATATTCCTAAATGTCTAAACATTCCTTCGCATTCATATTCTCTAGTCCGTAGCATATACAAGTTATTATTCTACAACAAAATAAAACCACCAAAGGCACACTTTAATGACTCAAAAGTGTGGATTAAGAGGATCACACCGACATGAATTTCAACCTGTGGGTGGCAGTAAAATCGCTCAAGCCCTTGAGAAGTTAGAGGAGAAGGCTGGAGACCACACACCACCCATCTGTTTACCACACTTTTCTACACTTTCTTCCCGTCTAATGCCAAGCAAGATGAAATTCGCCATCTATCGGCCAACCTCACAACTAATTTAATTATCTTTAAATTGCTTCAGGTCTGAAATGAATATCCCAATTTCAAAGTGCAATACCATTTTGGAATCCTAGAAATATAAAGAGCAATTCTACATCCTCTAATTTCTCATAAAAGTTATTTCTAATATTTTCAGGACAGAATGGATGCCAATTTCAATTTTTAAAATTTGTTTGACGACGTAACTTTATTCTCCATATTTTCTGATTTTCAAAATGGTATCATACTTTAAAATCGGGCCATTTGTTTCGGAGCTGAAACATTTTTAACCTATTAGTCGGGTGCCCTTAAGATTAACAGTGTATTAAATCGTTAGTGGTTTCGGGCTATTTGTTTCGGAGCTGAAACATTTTTAACCTATTAGTCGGGTGCCCTTAAGATTAACAGTGTATTAAATCGTTAGTGGTGTGGTAAATCAGTTCTAACCCTCAATCCTTAATCATTGTGTTCCTCATATTAATTATCTGAATTCTAAATTAACTTAAGCACATGGAATATTTAAAAGAAGCATTAACCACTATTCAAAAGCTAAACCCAGTCATTCCAACACTTAAATCAAAGTTTAGAAAACCCATTAATCATCCATTTTTGTATTACAATTGTGTTCTAAATACTTCCTAACATCCCAAGATTTACTCGCTAGTACTCGAGTATGATTTCATATACTAATTAACTTTTATGTTACTTCAGTCTGGGTCAAATGTGCATGAGAATGTGTAATGTGTCCAACTGAGTAAAAAAACAGCAGAAGAAAATAGAAATGCCAAAATTTTACGAAGGCTAACTATGAAGTCAATCGACAAGCATGGTTTGGTTGGATGACGACAAACAAACAAGGAGAATTTAACCATTTGAAGCCCTAAAGTCCTAACAGAGATTTTTTATCTCATTCCGAAATGCTAATAGGGGTGATAAATCTGAACTTGTCTGGTTTGAAATTGAAAGGTATTAAAACTTCCCAACGTTTACAGTATTACGCTGATTTGAATTATTAAGAGCAAATAATTTCCAATTGTCTTAATTATACTAGTTCACCTTACAATTTCACGCTAATTAATGAATGGAGATGTTGTTACATTAAATTTTGAAATACATGATTCTCTCAAATTATGGACATCATATTATACAAAGGAGTACACTTATGTATTTTTCTAAATCCAGCCACACAAACTTTTCCTTCACGATGTAAATTGTAAATTCTGAGACGAGGAATATCTCATTCCGAAATGCTAATAGGGGTGATAAATCTGAACTTGTCTGGTTTGAAATAGAGTATTAAAACTTCCCAACGTTTACAGTATTACGCTGATTTTAATTATTAAGAACAAATAATTCCCAGTTATTTTAATTATACTAGTTCACCTTACAATTTCATGCTAATTAATGAATGGAGATGTTGTTACATTAAATTTTGAAATACATGATTCTCTCAAATTATGGACATCATATTATACAAAGGAGTACGCACTTATGTAGTTTTCTAAATCCAGCCACACAAACTTTTCCTTCACGATGTAAATTGTAAATTCTGAGACGAGGAACATATATTACTCATATATTTTTCTCCGTTTTCAGATTCATATCATACATATGTATTGATAGATTCCGTTGTTAGATTTGTAGTTTTTAATTTTAAGGAAGAAGAATCTTAACCCAACTCATTTGAAATCAGGAATAAGAGTTTCCAGTGGCTGCCACGATTGGTCATCAATTTGCACCATTGGCCATAAGTTCCCATCCTGTTCGTAAACCAAAAGTTCCATAATGGTGTTGATCTATAACATTTACATTAAACTCTATTGTATTAATTGTGTTAATGACTATGTAGTACTTCTAACTCCTACGGGACTATTTTACGAACTTACATGCAAAGCCAAATCCTGTGAAGTGTTTAAGACGTCACGTTCTTCTATCTTCCATAGTGAAATTGAAATTTCACCACATGTGAATTTTCCATTATCTTTACAAGCAATGTAGAATTTCAAGTACGCTCCAAGGAAAGCAAAGTTGGCAGATTTCGGAATGCTAGCCTTGAAATCATCTGTCAATTTCACATCATTGAAGGCTGTTGAATTCAACAATAGATCCCTCAACTGGAATATAAGCACAACAGACAAATAAAACAACGGGATCGATAATTTATAAAAATATGGAAATTAATCAGTCTTTATTTTAATTGGGCCTCACCAAAATAATTGTGTAAAGAATCGCTTTCCTCAAATATGGGATCTTGTTCAAAGCAATTAATTGCCTTGGGGTACTATCCATCAATAATACTTCCTCCTTAATAAATCGTTTATACAACAATTTTAAGTGAGTCCGAATGGTGTACTGATTCCTGTCCCTAAAGTATAGCAATTAGGAATTACACAGATGATGATTTTACATGTTATGTTCCGATCCTCTGGACAGTATTGCCTTCTATAAAAGCTGAATGGGGTACTATCCATCAATAATACTTCCTCCTTAATAAATCGTTTATACAACAATTTTAAGTGAGTCCGAATGGTGTACTGATTCCTGTCCCTAAAGTATAATATTAAGAATCATATTTAGAGAATTTGACTTAGCAATTACACAGATGATGATTTTACATGTTATGTTCCGATCCTCTGGACAGTATTTCCTTCTATAAAAGCTGAACGTTTTGTCTCAATTCAAAGACAATATTGAATATACAATGTTTAATTTTAATTTTTTAAACAAATAAGACAAGGATTGTTAGGTCTGCAGCTGCAGCACTGATATTCAAATCCGAACATGGTCAATGTTAGTTAGGAAATGAGAGGACGAAAGGTAGAGTAGAGAAACAACATAAAAATGTCTGACTTTTATCAATTCATCGAATACTATTTTTCCATAATGTGACTCTAGCAGAGGGAAAGAATGAGAATTAATTTAATCTGTATTAACAACGTCACGTACCTGCGATCTTCATGTATGAACCCGCAACTTTCATTATCTATACAACTCAGTACCTCCGGCAATTTTATTTCTTCCTTTATGCTATCGAGTTCTTGGCTTATCTTCTCGTAGTCCTCCATCAGAAGCTTCTTCTAATTTGATATCTTTTGGCTCCAACATAATTCCTTGCTTCTAAGTCAAATCCTTTAATCAGAATAAATTTCAGCGTGCACGCAGGGTCCGAGTGGTTCAAACAACAATAACCGAGTTCAAATGAGCAAGTCGCACATGTTTTCTTCTATTTAAACTTATGGCAGCGAAAGAAATAAACTCTACCTGAGCATGAACGGTTGTTTTCATAATAGTCAAGCCAAAATTTGCCTTATGAACAGGAACATTTTATGGAGGGCTATTAACCTTCACAGGGTCGTAAATAAGGGAACGGGATTTATTTTGAAAATACTCATGAAAACACTTACTACACAAACGGACTCTAAAAGTTCCAAGTAGCACAAAACCTTTTAATTAATTTTTTGGTTGTAGCATACATTTGCATCCAAAATCTAAACCAATGTACAAACATTTAGAGAATAAGGAAAATATGTAACCTACGCGTAGTCAAACTACATAGTATCAATGTTATTTCTTTTCAACAAAATTGCCCTGCTCTTGACGAGGAGTGATCATAAAAGTTCAATCCCAACAGCATTCAAGGCTTCTTGAGACCATTTTGGGTACTCCTTGCTCGGGTACATACCCACCATAAAGTTTTGGACAAAGGTTGGGAATCGTTGTTCCTTGATGCTATCTCTGATAGCTTTCATGAGTCTCATCTGTAGGACAAAGTTCCCAATCGTTAAAATCATATCAGATATGACAAATTAATAGCAAGATCCAGACTAAGCATTTGTCTTAGTCCCTTCTCTTCATAATATCACGAAATAGGAATTGACTAAAGATTTACCTGGAATGCCACGTTATGAACGGTGAGTAAATGACACGAGACTGTCTCGTGAGTTGCAATGGCGTGAAGATATGCTTTTGTGTACCCAGCGCAAGTAGAACAGGAACAATCCGCATCAATAGGAGAATAATCTTGTTTGAATTTTTTATTCTTGAGACTTATTTGTCCACTCATTAGCAAAGCACATCCAAATCTCTAAAATTAATTGATAAAATTGTAGGGCACGAATAGCATTTAAAAGATATGATAGTAAATAAATAAATTTGCTACTTCTTACTGCTGTTCGAGTGGGAAAAACGCAATCAAACATATCGCACCCCAGTGCACTGCAAACTACCAAATCCTCTGCAAAACCGACACCCATTAAATAACGCGGTTTATCTCGTGGCAGTATATCCGTTGAAATATGGACCATTTTCCAAAAATCATCTTTTGCCTCACCTCCGCTAAAATCAGAAAATAAAAATAACATGTCAAGTATGCTGGATGAAGAAATTAGCATGATGATGATTATCGCCCACCTCAGACCCCCAATTGCAAATCCAGGTGTATCACGTTTAATTAATTCTAAAGCACACTGTTTCCTTAGGACAGGATCCAAGCCGCCTTGAACAATTGGGAAAAGATTTTGCTTATGGGGGAACTTATGTGCAGCAATGCAACGATCCAACCACCTTATCGTTCTAGAAAAACGTGAAATTAGTCAATATTTTGTAATTTTGTTGAGTTAAAGCCAAATTACTACTATTTTTACTATAAAATACTTGAATTTTATATTTATATACCGTTGCATAGCTTCTTTTACTCTATCGCCTGTGACGACGGAAGAAACGACATCATCCAACTGCATAATAATGTCAGCTCCAATGCAATTCTGTATCCTGATAGATTCCTCTGGTGTTAGCATACAAACAGAGTCATCGTAAGGACTTTTAAATTTTACTCCTTCCTCTGTGATTTCAGCCAAGTCCAGGAGAGAAACCATTTGAAATCCTCCAGAGTCAGTGAGTAACGGATGACTCCAATTCATAAAATTGTGTAGTCCACCCATTTCTTCCAAAAGTTTTGGGCCCTAAAATCACATTAAAATTTAGCCACCTTAAAAATTTAATTCTAGACTACTAAATACGATTATTCACAAACCGGACGATTTCCCAAGTGATATGTATTTCCTAATATTAAATTACACTCCAATTTTTCCAATTGTTCTGGAATTAGACCTTTTAGAGTACCCTGAAAAGAATGATTTTACGTCAAATTAAAGCACTATTAAATGCTAACTAAATGCTTTAGTGTGCCGTGCTAGCTTATGGCTTACCTGAGTTCCCACCGGCATAAAAACCGGAGTTTCAACAACCCCATGGGGAAGTGTCATAATACTCGTTCTGGCCTTGGTCGTCGGGCATTCTGCCAATATTCTAAAAGACAATGCAGCTTTTGACATCATGAAACTAATTAGTGAACTAATTTTTCTTAATTCCAAAACAGATGACAGATGCTGGGAATGACTTTAACAAAAATATATTTTCTAAAATAAATATTCAAATCCACATGTTTGCCAGATTTGAGTTTGATTTTCGCGCGTTAATTCTTGCTCTATGGTGCAGGAGGAATTTATTTTGCCAGAAATCCGAAATTCGATATTAAAATTAATGCGAGTTTAGAAATTATTGTCAATCAAGTTTAAATTTAAATTGTTTTTATAAATTATTAATTAATTTTTAATTAATTTTATTTGCATTAGCTTTGCCCCAAACAAAGAGAAAAAAATTGCAGACGGTGTCTTGTGTTTTGCGCCATGGCATGGCACTAACATTACGGCCTGGCCTTCCTGTGTTTTTGGTGGGTAGATTCCAAAATACATTGGGAGGATAGGACCAACGCAAAACGCAACGCAACGCAAAGCTTTATTCGATGCCCAGGCTCAGAAGACGAACGGACGAGAGAGTAAAAAAATATCAGTTCTTCAGTCCAGTTCAATTTATTTTATTCAGTGACTGTTCTAAACTTGTTAATCCTTTGACGTAAGTGCTAAGAAAAGTTTTAAGTGCTAAAAGATTCAAGTCTGTCCCATCCTGTGTTTGTGCTGACGGGCTAAGGGGAAAAGAAGGTAAGTTTTACTTTTTGGATTGTCGTCAATTATTAATTAGTGATGCATTAATTAAGTAAGAAGAACACAACAAAAGCATCATTGTCAGCCAAAGAAGGAAGAATCGAGCAGTGTCAGTGTCACTGAAGGACATTTTAGTCAGTTAGTTACTGAACTGACACTTACTTGCACTTGTGTGTGTGACTTGAGACCGATTCTTTCTTGACTTTCTTCTCGCATGTCTTTTAGATTTAAGATTTTCAGTCAGTTGGATGAAATGTCAAAACTAGACATTTTAAAGAGACAATTGTATAAAATAAATAAATCATGAAATCAACTGGCTCAATTAATTCTTGCATGACAATTTCCTTTGCGTTGCATAGCGTCTATTGTTTACGCCCCTACGTAATGTGACACAGACAGGGTACATATTTATGTCGATGATGTATTGCTGAATAATAAACGAATCTTCTAATCAGGAATTTTATTTAGCTCGTAGTTCTCGCTCTCACACAGCATTCCAATGTTAATTTGTAAATAATGCCAATGCCAATACATAAGCAGTATGGCGTAGCAATTAGCAACAGTAAATGGTTTTGCTTTATTTGTACTGTAGATAAATTGACTTCATCTTCGTTTCGTTGGCTTGGCTGACGGATTTGAAACAAGAACAATACAATTTCTTGGAAGATCGAAGATCGCAGGATTTTAATTTTTAGTTCGTTGAGATGAGCCAAGATTAGCCTTGAGGCACAAGCAGCAATGCAAGCGATTTGTCTTTGCATGTTTGGTTTGCTCAGTCAGAATCTGCTGCAATTGCAGATTTGTGCAAAACATAAGGTCCTGTTGTTACAGGTACAGGATATGACCTCATCGTTAGTTTTGTCTTTTTTACACTTCCGGTTTATGCTGAGATATCAGTTTATGATGAAGAGACAAAGGCAGATCAATTTTGAGATTACGGAGATAGTATCATACACACGTTAATGACGTTAAGTTGTGACGACTAGAGATTTAACCAGAACCAGAGTAAAAAATAAAAATTCTCTTACAAGCTTAGCAAAACAGATCAACCAATGTTTGCATTTTGTATTTCATTTTATTCCACAAGGATTTTACCAAAGAAGATAAATGTTGAAATACCTAGTAATCGGGCAAATTCATGTCAATTTTAGTACAGGAAACTGCGATCGCGATATTTCATACTACATACTGGGTTATTGCTTATTATGTCACCAAACACGGCCAAAGCAAAAGCTGGTAAACCAACTTCGTAATTGCTATTGGCATTTGGTTGTACTCATAGTTCATACCATTTCAACTATGCTTTATTTAAATTTGCTTCAAAATTACGCCTTTCAGCTTTTCAGCAGTTGAATTGGATAATTGGATTTTAAAAAAATATAAATTTGGAAGAGCTGGACTTGCTTCTTGGTTATCATCGTCAGCAACCCGCAGAACGATAACTAAGCTAAGCATTGCAAAATCCTTGACAAAGGCACGGACTGTATTTTCGTTGCATACGTGAGACCTGAAGGATAAGTTGGGTTTCAGCATATCTTCCATCGCATCTTTGTATCCAGGATTCAAGGTCTTGACAAATCAACCCTCTTCCTCCCTGACTCAGCTTACCCAGTCGTGGACAGGTGGGGATCTATAATGCTTGGGATATTTATCTGTAGTTAAATTATTACTTCTCCAATATCAGATCATGTATGCAGTCACAGTCACAAATAAATCAAATAAATCCGCTGTTTGCGTATTAGTCCTCTTCCCCTTGACTTTTTCATTGTATTGTGTAATCAGTCATTGTCACTATTTACAAGTTGAAACCAACTGAATTGGTTTTGGTTGCTCTTGCTCATGCGCCTACGCTTGCGCTCAGCAATATGCACGCGATGCGCGCCTCTCCGCCTCCATCTATTATCATAAATCTAAGGCTTAGTCTTTAGTCTATCTAGTGTTTGTGTTCTTACTAATACAATTAACAAGTTTAAGCT
>WJEZ01002142.1:0-14479 GCA_009869925.1 Thalassaphorura encarpata | reverse complement strand
GTGAAGAATGGAAATTGGACATTCCGGCTGTAGCTAATGACCCCAATGCCTTCACGATGCATTAGATTTTTAAGAAGGTAGAGCAAATGTTTTCAAATTGCAACGACTTGATCATAGGTTACTAACCGAATGACTTTGGAATTTTGTGGCTGAGAGTCTGGTAAACCTAAAAACAATAAATATAAGTTTGAAAATGGAAGACATCCTTTTATTTTATCATTAAGAATTATTAAAAGTTAATTTTATTTTATTTTATTGATTTTCTAGTATTTTTATAAACTGACTACTTTGTTCAAATGATGGCCGAGCCCGAGCCTGGAACTATTGAAGTAGATTTATTTGGAGGCGAGGAAATTTCTACATGGACTGAAGGGACAAATAATGAAGATGATGACGGATCTTATTCTGATGCCTCTGGCTCAGGGTCAGAGTCACCTGAACCTCTAAATACGGAAGGTCAAAATGTAAAAGTAAAAAAAGGAAGACTGAAGACACAGTCAGAGGAGGAAGAAACGACCTAGTAATTTGTCTATTTTAGACTATAGCATTAGTGTAAAGAATCTAGGATTTTTTATTTTCTGTACGTACAGACAAAGATCGTGTCCGACAGAAGAAATCGTGTTGTACGGTTGATGGTTGTAATTATGCAACGCCTTATCCGAAGGATCTAGCACGACACATGAGAAAACACACGGGTAAATGCTAACATAATTCCAGAAGAACTGATGGGAAAATGTTCTACAATTTTTGTTTAACATTTTTAGGAGAGAAGCCTTTTACTTGTGATATTTGTTCCAAATCATTTAGTCGTTACGACAAACTCGTGGGTCATAAAAGAGCCCATGGAGGCGTTCGACCTTATAAATGCGACACATGTAATTATGCATCTCTTGATGCTGCTTCATTACGAAAGCATATCAGAGTTCATACAGATGAACGACCTTACTGGTAATTTGGAACTATAAAAGAAAATTACCATGAAAGAAAGATTGATTGACTGATTTTATTTTTATAGTTGCCAAATGT
Source organism: Thalassaphorura encarpata (assembly GCA_009869925.1). Lineage (NCBI taxonomy): Eukaryota > Metazoa > Arthropoda > Collembola > Poduromorpha > Onychiuridae > Thalassaphorura > Thalassaphorura encarpata. The sequence goes on along the minus strand of WJEZ01002142.1, from coordinate 13,453 downwards.
GCCCTTATCGAGCTAGGGATTCTTCTCAATTGGTCGTTCATCTTCGACATCATACGGGTAAATACGATTTCAAGGTAATCTGGAATATTTTGCCAATTTAATTATTTTTCTCTCATTAGGGGACAGTCCTTATATCTGTACATACAAATCCTGCCAAGCGGCTTTTAAGACTCCGTCTGATCTTGCCAGACATGAAAGGTACAAAAATTAATTGACTTAAAACATAAAAATATGAATTTGATGTTGACATTGAAAATTTAGACACCACTCTGGGGAAAAACCTTATGCCTGTTCCAAATGCGAGTATCGAGCTGCTGTCAAGTGTAATTTGAATGCTCACGTGAAAAAACATCACAATTTAATAGTCACTCCTCCAAAAGTTCCAGTTTCAGAACATTGGTCTGAAGAAATAACGCAAGTTGTGGTTCCAGCTCCAGAGGTCAATGCCAAAGAAGTCATTACAGATGGAAATACTGAGCCACCAAATCCTGAAACTGCACCGATACCTGAGAATGATAATGTAAAAAAGCCGTCATTCACTTGACTATCATTTTGCTTGTAAGCAATGTGATTACAAAGGAGAAACAATTCGTAAGATTCAGATTTCACACATATTGAAATGATATTTCGTAATTTTTACCTACATTTTGCATTACAGGACATTTTCAATCTCATATGCGAAGAAAGCACAAAGTTACTCAACCTCCGTTACGAGATCCAAGGACAGGGATTCTTCAACCTCCTAAAAAAAGAAACACCAGTATTTATCCTCAATATTTTTTTTGTATGACTTGTTCAGCCAAATTTGTTCGAGAAGATTCACTTCGTTGTCACGTTAAACAGCATAAAGCCATGGGTCCTCCTCCAATGCCTGTTATACAAACGATTGATACGCTTAAAGTCAAAGCTTTGACCTCAACAACTTCCTCCCATGCTTCCCAGACACAAACTTCCCCTGGTTCCCCTTATTTGGCCGAGTCAGGGGAATATTTGGGGCAAGTCCAAGATGAAGAAGTTGTTGTAGAAAGTGTTCGTCCACAAGTCATTACTTTTGCAGATCGGATAACATATACAGACAACAATGGATAAGAATTTTTATACATACGAATAAAATCAATTTTAATTTGCTATACTTAAGATTTATTTATTATTGAAGACTTGATAGATAGGTGTACATTTCTTGACATAAAATAAAATCATGCTCCTTGTCCCAAGTCAAAGGCCTACATGGTATGGCATTATCCATTTAACACTAGTTACAATTTCAACAACAAACTCTTTCCTCCAAAGAAAAAGTCTTATTCAATATTGCTAAAAAGTCTGAGCTGAGCAATTTGCCAAACAACCTTTGACTCACCGCCGTCCTGAATACTCTAGGAATTTTAAGATTTTTAAATAAAATAACAAGTAATAAACTAAAAACAATAAAATTAATAATCCAAGCTTAAAATTAAAATTTCATGATCAGATCCAAATCGGATCTCCAAGATTAATAATTTTACCACAAGCTACAACACCTAAAATTACATGTCCCTTACACAAATAATAATTATATCACTTCAATAATCTAAAATAGACCACAATAACCGTGATGATAAAAATTCTGACAAGAAATTAAAACAACTTGTGTATGTGATGTGAAGCTACCAAGATTCAAAATGTAAAGTTATATTTAGCAAGTAGGCAAGATAAGAAAAGTCGATGATGATGGTTACGTACACGTAGTATGATTTGAATTTAGAAATTATTTTCATTCTATATATGTCACAATTATTATTCATGTTTCAACATGCCAAACAATTGCTGAGCGGATGAATTTTTCTGGCGAGACGAAGTAGGAGCTTGGGGACTCGTAATTTGTTGAGATAATTGAGAATGACCAGCATGGCCTAGAAAAGCCATTTCCAGAATTTTGAGATTTCCAATGTGATGACTGTCAGGATAAGATGAGAGAAAAGTTTTTGCACTCAATTGAAATATTGGTATAATTCTCGCAAGACTGGCTGCTACGCGTTTATCTTGACTCAAATTCAAGACACCCAAGGCTGTGTGAAGATACCTGAGTAAAAGTAATTAAGAATTGATTTAAAAAATAGGTCCATAGTTCCATAACATTTTTAACTCACTGTAATTTGATATCTGTATGATTATGGATATCCGTAACGAAAAGTTGAATTAAGGACATTGCAGTTTGGATCGGAAGCGTTGGTTTAAACACTTCCCCTGGATGAACTCTTTCTGCCATTTCCAAAATTGTCGGACCATCTCCAAACCTCGAAGCCTACAAAACAATTTAATTCCAAATTAAAACTGATTCCTTAAGAATTATTTTTTTTGCCAATTAATTACCTGTACAAATGCCCCAACAATATCTCCACTCTCAAGAAGATGAAAAACTTGTTGTCGCATAGTAGGGAGATCGATTGTGGCTCTTGATGGAGTTTGGTCCGTTAGAGACACAGCTGGAGTTGCTGTTCGAGTCGGAGTTCCAGCAACTTCTAAATATCTCTGTTGCTCAATGAATGCTCGATTTAATTCTCTAGCCAAAGTTTCTTCAACTTGTTTCAACATTCCAACTTGTAAACTACTCATCCCACGTAAGAGTTGAGTTTCCAATTCAACTTGTAAGGAGGAACCAAGATGATCTTGCAAATTGGAAAATTGTTCCTTCAGGGCATCTTGAGAAGTATCTTGCTGACTTCGACGCATATCCATCGTAGCTTCTAATCCGCTGATATCTACAAAATAAAATCCAATGAAAAAAATAAATTCCGTCTATTTTTCCTCACTAGGTAAACTTACATTCCTTCGTTCCCTTCATGAATGTATCATTTATTTTTGCAAACATGGTTTGCAAAGACTTTTCAAAGTTTGGAATAATTGTTGCACGAAATATTTGGGCTACAACTCCTTCCAAAATGGAACTCATGCTTTGTTCAATACCAGGAGTCACAATATCTCGGAAATTCTGTGTAAAAGAGTTAATAAAATTAACAGTCGTAAATGATTGAATAATTGTCAAATCCATTTAATATCTTACCTGGGTACTCATGAGTTGTTTCATCTCTTGTTTGATTCGACCTTCAGCCCCTTGAATCAGTTTTACTGTCTCAGCTTGTATGTAAGCCTTCGTGGGTTCAAACATTTTCATCACATCTAAAAAAAAAGAACAATAATTATTTCTTATTCACAAGTAATAAAAAATATTTAGTCCTCTTACTTGGCAGAACTCGTAGTTCAACTTCAGACTTTAAAACCTTTCCCAACTTTTCTGCTAAGATATCAGGCAAATTCGGTGCAATCAATTGTGTTTGAGATGCCCTTTGTTTGTCCTAGCATTAAATCAGTGGTCAATCGTTAATCTATCAATATTACTCAAAACATTAAAAAGTCAACTTACTTGAACAAGAATCGTGGAAACAGAATCCTCCAGACGTCGTAATTGAGTCTGATTACTTGTAAAATATTTGTCCAATATTCTGACAAATGCTTTCTCATCCATTTGGACTGGAGCCAAATTTTGTGCTTTATTCAAACAGCTGACCTCACGTTTCAGTTCCTAAATAAAGGGGAAACACAATTTAAATAATTTATTAAAATTAAAGTAAATTCTTGAGCTAATAAAAATCAAACCTTCATATCATCTGCCTGAACTTCCATCATGTTAAGGATACTGCTCACTTGCTCAATCACTTCTGGCAATTGTGGAGTAACTTCAGTTCCAGATGCAGTTTTTCCTTTCGACATGGGATGACGAATTTTATGTTTTCTTGAAGAGTCTTCTGAGCCCAAAACATTTCCTTCCGAGTCTAAATTATTCAACACACCCTCCATACTCTGAGATGTTTGACTCCTTCGTCCAACTATAAAGATTTTATTAATTAATTACGATACATAATTAAATAAATAATGCAATCACTTACTTAAATCTGTATTTTTTGGGCTTAGAATTTCTTCTACTTCACGACTTGGGCTAGAGGATGCATTACTCCCATTTCCATTCATGCTAGATGTTCTAGGTCGTACTTCAATCGGTACATTTGCATTTTCATTCTGTCAAATATAATTAAATAAAATTTTGATATATTGGAATAAGCCAATAATTTCAGATAAAAATGTGTTTTAAGTGGTTCTTGTAAGGAGGGTGAAATAGACAAGTATCATTGACTGAATTCTTGGCTTTGGAATCTCCTTGTCATTTACTTTTGCATTGTTGTAAAACTAAACTGTCATTTAGATTGAAAGCTCAGTTTAATAAAACGACAGACAATTTCTTGTAAGGAGGGTGAAATAGACAAGTATCATTGACTGAATTCTTGGCTTTGGAATCTCCTTGTCATTTACTTTTGCATTGTTGTAAAACTAAACTGTCATTGAGATTAAAAGCTCAGTTTAATAAAACGACAGACAATGCATCGTATTTGATCATTTTTAACTGAAATAAACTCACCGTTTGTCCAGTCAAGTATGGCGAAGGTGTTTGCAATTGGATCATGTCTGGAGATGCTTTGTTTAAATGTTTTCTTTCAGCACTTGACGTACGTGATCGAACTGAGCCCGTGCCCGTGCCTGAGCCCAAGTTTAACCCACCTGCACCTGCTGCACCAGCTTCATGTCCTAATCCCATCAAATTACTCAATTGTTGTGTCATTTGAGTCACAGACGTCTGTGGTGCATTTGCATTCTTTGGTGATTGTCCATGACTCGGAGACATGGAGCGTCGAGCTTGAGGTTTCGGAGGTGGGGTTGAAGTGAAAGTGGAGTTCGGCTTTGTGTTAAGGCTAATATTCATCGTACTTTTTGTAGGGAGGAAAAATGCTGGATCTTCTTCCAATTCCTCTTCTGGGGCAACTTCATCGCTTCCAGGAGTACGGGAAACTTCTATAGATGAGATTTTTATTTTGAAAATTAATGATGTCAAGAAAAATTCCTGTCTAATATACATACCTCCAGCACTATCTTCGTAACTGACAGATCTGTCAAAGGAAATGCGACCCGGACTATGACCATTCATTTCAACCGTTGTTGTCGGCGGTACAAAAATAACTTTTCCATGTTGAAGGGATTTGGATTGAATGAAATATAATCCAATCAAGCAAAGAAGATGATCCTTGGAATTTTCTCCACTTCTCACTGCAAGTCAAATTGCAAAAACAAACAATATAATTAACATTAGCTCAATTCTATTTGTTTCTTTTCTATCCATTTCATTTACCAAATTCTTCAAGCTGTGTAGCTTCATGCGTTGCAAGAATATCTTCAAATGGAAGTAGGAAGGCCTCACTCACATTAAAACTAAGGAAAGAAGCTGGGATGCTAAATTCATGAATCCAAACGAAACGAGCTCCTTGATCATCATGCTCCACATGGATGGTGAATAACACCTACAAAAAATTTTGAAAATTTTAAGATTGAGCCATAGCGAATACCAAATAAACTTACTTTTCGTTTCACATCTGTTATAATCAAGAAGTTAGCTCCCAAATCCATTTCCAATCTTAAGGAGGACGGCATAGGTGAATTGAATTTGAGGTGTCTGAAGACATTTCCAAGTTTTGCATGTCCAGAGCCTGATATCTGTTTGATTTGGCCCAGCTGTTATCATGTATTTCCAATACTGGCAGCTGTAATAATATTTATTAATTAATACAAAAAACCAGTGAGTAACAGAAAGTGGTATCGAGTGAGTACTTACTCAGATGAAGAACTCAAGCTATGGTTGTCCAGAAATAAAATTCGACAAACTGGTGCACCATTATGGGGTGACCAAGAGTACAGGCATCGCGGTGGATCATCACCCATTATGTAAACCTAGAAATAATTGAACCAGTTTGTTAATACTATATCTTAATGTGCCAATATTCTGCAAGCATAAAACCAAAACCTACTTGAAAGAATTTCACAGTCCCATCTTTGCATGCAGTAGCCAGGGCAGTCCCATCTGGGGCAAATGAGGCATCGAGCACAGAATCTGTGTGTGTGTCAATTGTCATGTAATATCCACGAAGTGATTGTAAAGTATGTCTTCCTTCTCCAAATCGCTGAACAATCTGGATTAAATTTGACACGTACACCTGGTATGGGCATAGGAAATTAGTTTATTTATTTCTAGTCTCCTCACATCATCACATATACGTATGTCTAGATATTTTACCATATCATTTTGAAGGACGGCAAAATGGTACGCACAGTCCCTGGCAGGGTCAACTTCGTTCTCATCATCTGGAACAAATTTACACCACACAAAACGTCTACCGTCGAGTCTAATAATTGGACCGTCTAGTTCCACATTTAGAATTAGACAGGTTCTGTAATAATATGGACAAATAATAAATTACTGATTTCATAATATATATATTACAAGACTTATTACGATAATTACGAAACTTACTGAAGTTTATTGGTCTTCACATCTTTGGTAATTTTATAGACAAAGAATGTTCCATATTCATCAATAAATCCTACGACAAGAACATCCATTTTGTGTACAAATTCAACATCTCTCGTCAATCCTTTTCCTCCTTTCAACAGTATACGTTCATTCGTTGCCAAATCCACGACTCGGACAGCTCCTATACATGGACCATTCGGATCTAATTAGATGAGTGTAGAATATTGTTCTAACAAATTGCGTAAATTATTAAGCAAAAGCTTCAAGCCGTTTTTAATTTTGATTTGTCCTACCCTTAACCCTACAACACATGCACCACACCAGCGGGGCGCAATTTCCTCACCAAAAGACACCCAGGAAGTCTTCTTACCTTTAACTGAATACGCAATGTATTTTCCACTGATATGAGTTGATAGCATACGACCCGTCCCCTCAAAAGCATCCCAACCATAATCAACCAAATTTCGAATTTTGAGTCTCGATGCGTTAGCCTTTTTCCCAGATCGACTAGGATAAATATTCACTACGGTTGATTCCTCCCTGATTAAGAATCCGTCTTGTTCTTCCATCTCATTGAATCGACTGTAAAAAAAAGCGAACCGGCATTCAAAAGCCATTGTAATTAATTTTACAACATTTGATATTTAACCATACATGGATTCTACAACAGCAGATTCAGAGGGTTCCCCGTGGTCACTACTAGGGCCGTCAGCGTTTATATGAGACATTCCTCGGGTCAGTCGGCGAAATATTTACCTGACGCTACTGTCAAATTCTTAATTCTCACTAAAACTGAAATACTGAAAGGATCTCGTTTTAATTCACTCTGTCCAGATCTAATGGCAATTGGATGAAATTAAATAATATACGATTAGATTATGAAATCGTAGTTTAAGTAATCGGTTCGGTAATCTTTCTTCGATGAAAATGAAATGTCGACCGACTGACTTGCCAGCCAGAAGTAAAAATGAAGACTAAACACAAATCATTCAAAATTTCCTGCCTCAGCGCAACGCCTTGGCTTCCCAGCCAATATGTTAACGCCCCAATCAAATCCATCAAATATTTTATTTCAGATTTATTCAATTGAAATCCTAGATTCGATAGATTCGAATTTATTTCATAATTTCGTTTAGTCCTTCCATAACCCCAAAAACGCTGAAAGTGCCCAAACTTGGACAAATGATCATTGAAGCCAAATTATAAATTCATAAGCCATCAACATTTTCCATTTTTCTAAGTCGTAATTAATTTAGCATGCATTTTAATTAATCATGTAGCCTATTAGCAGGTACGTATTGATATCAAGTCGAGGTCAATGGTCAGTCGTTTCTTTCATCTTCAGGTTCTTCAATATCTAACCCTTGACATTTTGTCGTAAAGATACAAAAAATAAATAAATAGAATCAATTTTGTAACTCTAAAAAGTAACAGTGTTACAGGTCCTGGGACGTTTGTGATTATCAATTTCTTAACGATAGAACAGATGTCCCTGACCTAAAGGCGCTATAAATTTATTGGTTAATAGTTAGCAAAGTAATTTCTGGTTTCTAGATCTAGATCTAGAATTCTAGAATCTAGATCGTAGTTGTTGGAGGAGGAGTCTTTGCAATTTTCATCTGCATTTCTCCTCGGAAGAGGTCAGTCAAATTGACACTCAATTCAAACTCTACAAAAGCCGCCTCACATTCTGACTAAGCAGAATTTTGTGGAGAGTCAAATAAGTCGAGATTCGAGATTCATCGTCGTCTTTAAATTAAAGTAAGTTTAGAACAGAACAAATGAAAAATCAACATTAACAACGCCTTTTTAACTAAATTAATAATGAAACTTTGCATTTGCAGTTAGAAAAATGACGGGAGCAAGTCTTGATGGTAGTAGCACTGTTGGTGGTGGTAGTGCCAGTGCACCTGTGGTTGAAAAAGTTGTCATTCATCCATTAGTACTTTTGAGTGTCGTGGATCATTTCAATCGTATGGGAAAAATTGGAAGTCATAAACGCGTTGTCGGTGTTCTTCTTGGCTCGTGGAGTAGCAAAGGTGTCTTGGATGTTTCAAATAGTTTTGCTGGTAAGTAGCAATCAAATTAAATTGATAAAATGTCAAATATCACAATGAATTTAAGTCAATTTTGAATTAAATCTTTTCAGTTCCGTTCGATGAAGATGACAAGGACAAAACAGTGTGGTTTTTGGATCATGATTACTTGGAGCAGATGTCCAGCATGTTCAAGAAAGTTAATGGTAAGCTGAGTTTGTTTGATTTTGACAAAAATGTTATCTGTCTCTGGAAAATTAAGTGGTAATTGAATTGAATTTTAAATAGCTCGTGAGAAAGTTGTTGGATGGTATCACACAGGGCCCAAGCTTCATCAGAATGATGTTCAGATCAATGAGTTGATTCGCCGGTATTGCTCATCTTCTGTTTTGGTAATTATCGATGCCAAACCAAGGGCTTTGGGGCTCCCAACTGAAGCATACAGAGCGGTTGAGGAAGTTCATGAGGTAATTTGATGTACTATCTACAATCCACCTGGACAAATAATTTATTAATTTTTTTATTTAGGATGGAACACCAACAACAAAATCATTTGAGCACGTCACGAGTGAAATTGGTGCAGAAGAGGCTGAAGAAGTTGGAGTTGAACATCTTCTGAGAGACATAAAAGATACGACGATTGGAACTTTGTCCCAAAGGGTTACAAATCAATTGGCTGGCCTTCGTGGGCTTTCATCTCAGCTTGGTGACATTAAGGACTACTTGTACCAAGTAAAATAAATAAATTCTTTGTAATTTTATTAACTCTCCTTTACATTCTTTGAATTTTGGTTCTTTAGGTATCGACTGGACAGTTGCCCGTGAATCATCAAATCATTTATCAACTCCAAGACATTTTTAACTTATTGCCCGACGTCACACACCCTGAATTCGTGAAAGCTTTATATGTTAAAACCAATGATCAAATGTTGGTCGTCTACGCTAGCTCCCTGTGCCGCTCTATCATTGCCCTTCATAACCTCATCAATAATAAATTGGCTAATCGGGATGCTGAGAAAAAGGATTTGGCTAAAAAAGATGAGAAAAAAGATGCAACAAAGGAGGAAACAAAGGCAGCGGATGAAAAAGTTGCTGCCAAGTAATGAATAATCGCATCCAATAATGAAATAAAAACTAAACACTAACGCTAAGATTAAAATTAAAACTTTGTTTCACTTACAAGTTCAATTCATTAAATACAAAATAAGATAAGGTCGTTTTCTACGCACCTTGTATTGATTAGAATTTATTAATATACGACTTGATGTATTTATTGCGATGTGCATGTATTTTCAGAATTTGTGCTAATGATTGGTCAAAGCAAGCTCAGAATTTTATTTACTACTACTTACTATTCATTTAAAGTACTTTTTATATCAGTTCACAATTTTTATCATATTATCCCCTCTGAAAGGTTTTGGTGGTGGATTCGTTTGATTTTTCATCCAGTCGAACATTAGCGTAACTGTTGTATTGACGGTATTGACAGTTGTTGTAAGGTTGTCCAACCTAGTATTGAGAGCAAAGAATCCGGCTTCCTGGTTCTGTCGGAGTAAAATGACACCCAATTGCAAAGTTTTCACAGCTTCGCCGATATTCTTCATACTGGTAGACACGCCTACGAGAGTTTCATTTAGTTGTTTAACCCCTTCTTGTTTGTCAATTTCTCCATCTAAAATAAAGGTTGAATTTGAAGTATTTACTCTAAAGTAAAAGTTGCAAAACAAATGATAGGTAAATATTATTAATAAGTTAAGTACTAAATAAGTTGAATTTGGCCAAATAATTAATTTATCCTTTACCCTGGTAGTGTTAATTTACCTATCGCTGGACGAACGACTTGTATTATCTTTTGAATTGCTGGCATAGATGCCTCAGCCACTGCAAGTACATCCTTCCATAATGGATTGGATGGATCACTTATGTTTTGGCAGCAATTTATGCGTGTTATTAATGCGAAAATTAATAGGATGTTCAACATAATGAGGAACCCAAATTTTTTGAGACAAACACAACGAGATTTTTTGTAAGTGAACTGCGTTAAATTTTATTAGCAGTGACATCCATTATATACCCACCTTCGAACTGGAGTTGGGTTTGTTAAAGCCCTAAAGTTAGCAAAAAGCCAGCCCAGATATTTTACCTTGCTTAGCAAATAATTGTCCTCATTTCTTTGTGACGAAGATGAGTCACGGGTCACCAAAGGTTACGTATAATTTGAAAGGAAATTTTTGATGATATGGCAATGTAAATGAATGGATTTCAATGACTTACATTTTATTTCCATGGATGGATAAGAAATTGGGGGTGCTCCAGACGTGTAGCGAAGCAGAAAAATGAAGAAGATAAATCCATAGGGCTGTACATGCCGCAATTTCATGGTATTCTTAACTTCAATGAAATCTCAATTGGGCAAATTGTGTATGAACTATTTACTTCTGTTTGCAATTGATTTACTTCGTTCACTCAATTGGTCCACTTTTTAAGTTCCTTTAAATTTCCCTTCATTGCGGGTCATGTTAACCACTTACTTGGCCCTTACGAACGAAACAGAAAAATATTCATGTTCAGTTGCAGTTTTTAACACTGTATTTGATTTGTCATAATTGCACATTGATATTTGTATAAAGAGAATGAATAATGAACATGCATTTGGGGACTTTGATTTTGTGAATTAAAACGCAGAAATGTTAAAAACTAAACTAACTAAGTTAATTAAATGCAAAACTCCATACAAATGTTTCTCTCATTTCCCTCATTAATAGAAAAAGAATTTATTTCAAGTGAAAGTTCGGGTCAGACGCCAGTGCTAAGGTTACGAATGGACATTTGGTCACGTATGAAGTCATTTGGATAAATTCATTAACTGTGATGAATGTAAATTGAGCTGTGAGTAACTGACTCAAAGTTAATCCTGATCTCTGCTTTTATCATAAAATATTTCAAGATTGAATTCGGATACTGGCTTCATCCTTAAATCTTTACATCCCTCCATGAATCTTATCAAACTAATGAAAATCTCAAGAGAGCGTTGACTCAGATTCGGTTAAGATCTAATTAGTTCCAAAGTCCAAGTCAATTTAGTGTCTATAGTCTATATACTAGTTAGGCTCTGTGCGTTCGTTCGGTTCGGTTGTCTAAAATATTACAAAGCGTATGTATCCAACATATCTCTTTTCCTCATCCTTAATAATAATGTTAAGCACAATTTATAAAGTAGTAAAGTAAAATTTGGTTTGACTTTGGGTTACAAACAAATGTTTAAAACATGACGAGTTGGGTCCCTCCTTCTCCTTCTGGAGTCCTTTCACGAGTATGAAATCCATTTGGAGCCAATGGAGTTGCATTCCCATTGTCACTCAAGTCCCCAGGCTCAGTCCTTGCCTCTACTTTTACTTCAACAAATTGGTTCTGATCATGTTGTGGTGAATTCCTGGATAAACAAACAAATAGGGTAATCATGAACTTCTGAAAATAAAATACAGCACTGTGGTATGGTATAAGTACCCTGAGGCCGCAGAAGAATCAGTCGTATCAATCGAATTGTAATTTCCATTTAGTGAATTTAAGCTATGACGTGTTGGGTAAGATATTCCATCTCCCAAGCTCGAAAACACAGGCAAAATCCATTTTTTCTTATCATCACCAAAAACTTCAACAAAATTGTTGTAAGCTCCCAAATTGAATCCTTTCTTGTCTGGTCCATGGCGAAACACAGGGGAACGGAAGGATTCCAGAGTGGAACGATTTTTGGAGATCAAGAAGCAATGGTAAGAGAGGAGAGAACAAAGGCTCACTGCAAACATTGCTGCGACAAAAAACACAAACAGGACATGGAATTTCCCATCATTGGAACCAGTCCATTCGTTGCTCCAAAAGCTTATAAAGTACCGAAGCGTAAATGAGAAAATGGTTACGCAGTAGAGTAGGGCATAAAAAAGAAAGAGTACAAAGAACTTGTAATTGTCGAAACTGACGCAATTGTTAACCCTGAAAAAATATAAAATTAGTCTCAAGTCCAACTAACTTGTGCGTGTGTATGAACTTAATTACTCACCATGGGCAATGGTGGTCCATTTTAAGGATGCAGTGTCCACATACTAAAATCGGAAATAAAAAAACAGGGTATATTATACGCCATAATCGCATGAGAAATATTAAGCAAATCAGGATTAGCAAAATACCTGAACAATGATGAGCTCTGTCTGGTTTTACTATCTGACACTTTTCGCAATAACGAACTTGGCTTATATTTGTTCTAGTAACAACCTGGAGTTGTTGGCGTCGAACAATTTCCTCCAGTGTTTGGGTAATTTCACCTTCCGTTGTGGCTGTCTCGATAATCGTCATCTCAGCTAGAAAAAGTCAATAATAAATTATGGCCAAGTTATCAAAATTTTTATTTGTAGTACAGAATTGGATCTTACATGATGGAATTCTAAATTTTCTCGGGACTCTTGCCGAAGAACTAAACACAGTTTGCCAGTATGCCCAAAGAAACATACAAAGAACAATGTGATACACAATGAGAGTAAATATTTTGAACCATAACAGCTGTATGGTTATAATACACAATTGATAAACAAATGCATAGTAAGACCAGAAAATCACAGCGAGGATAAAAACAACAGGGAGCCACTTTGTAATATTGATACAAGTTTTACAACGTCCACCATTTCTAGATCTTGAGGATCCTCCTTCTTCTAAATCTTCATCCGGATGGGGACCCATTTCACTTCTAGCCAATGGCTGATACTCAACTAAACCTTGATCGCTGCTGGTGGATAATCCTGTGACTCGTTTTAGTTTTCTTACTGAACTTCTCCAGCCTAAACAATTATTGGAATGCCACAAACAAGGCTGACTTCCGGTTGTAAATCCTAATCTCATGAAAGATACTTATTTAATATAGGTACGATGATTTGAGGATTCTTGTGGGAAGCACTGTTGAGTTGATGAGGTAACTTGATTTAGTTTAAATTCTTCCAGTTGAACAGAATTTGAAGCTCCATATTATAACCAAGAC
>WJEZ01002141.1:0-14481 GCA_009869925.1 Thalassaphorura encarpata | reverse complement strand
CTATCTGAAAGTTTCATGCCTGAACTATTTGATATTGTAATTAATTATACGATCACTGCGATTATCGAGGGACGATGAGATAGATATTGCTAAGCTAAATATTTTGGTCTGTTAACCTGCTGTGACTGGAAGGAACAACAATTTATGTTCAATCGTAAACAAAATCAAATCTTAAGTAATTGTAATGTAACTTTAACTATGTTTCATTAAAAAATCATGTCGTGAACCTTTTCGAATAGAAATAGAAATTCTTCCACATATATTTGTAAACGATTTGAAAATTACTAAGGACAATTAGTATCCAATTTATAGTACTCGTACTCGCCAGCTCTCCTTCGAAAATTGGTAAACTTGAACTTAGAAATGACCATTCTAAATCCCAATATTCTAAATTCAATAAATGTTTAACTTTCTGCTACGCGTGTATCAGCGAAGGCTATAGTGGAAGACAAGTAAGATATGAAACACAACGGGAGTCGCCAAGTTAATTACAAACAATATACTGTCACAAAGACACAATTCCGATTGACGATAAAGGTTACTTGTAAATACTTTACGCTCAAGTTCCGCGAGGATGGTTTATTAGATAAAAATCCAACAAGGTATATTATCGAACAATCCTTGCCCTGTAGATTGGTGATAACATTCTTAACGTACGATTTGTATGCTGATTCCTTTTCAATGTCAGTTTTCCTATGCAAAATTAATTTGATTTCGTTCCTGCCAGGATAATGCTCTTGATAACCATACATTAGGATTGACATCCCTATTTTAAGATTTTCTGATAAAGATTTGAGCTACTAATTAACGCCGCATTACAGCCATTACACATTCGTGAATAATTTAGCTTAAAGAACTAGAACCTAGTTTTAGGTAATATAACCTTAGAACCGAGGATGTTCAATGTTAACATTTTGATTTTGACCTGAAGCTCAAGCTTTCGTTCTGAGTAATAAGTGAATTTGGCCTTCAGATTTTCCCTTGAAAAATCTAAGCACAATGTCAAATGCGCTGATAGTTAAAGAATTTTTACTAGCTATAAGGTCAACATCGACATTCCGTGGAAATCCATTTGTTTGGGATCCAATTGCAAAACATTTTAAATCAAGGGAGGATTGGTACTTTGTTCTTACCAGATTTATTTTAAATGGCTGGTCATTTTGGGCACTCGTACACAAGACTTATTGGTGGAATTATGGAAGGGTTCATAAGGATCAGACGGTGACTGAAGAAATGTTGGATAATTTGTATTTTGGAGCAGCCGTACTATGCAATTCTCTCCATTTGGGACTCCGTATTCAAGAAAAATCCATTTTGGCCTTTATGAATTCTCTTATGACACTGAATCATCGAAATGAACGTAAGAAAAAAGCATTAGATAGCTGATTAGACATTATAATATAAGAATTTACGTATTATTCGATAGAACTTTTGAAAATGGAATCAAGGAATGCAACAGAAAAGAAATTCAACTGGAGATATTGGCTTACAGTGTACATTGTCATTCTGACCGTTGAAAATAGTAGTGCGGCTGCTCTAATATTATTCAAGCATCCTGGTCATAGACGCTACACTTACAACGCCATCACTCAAGTCACCGAGGATTCCTGGATTAAATATCCCGTGTTTATTTTTCATTGGATTCGAATGATGCATCATTGGGGTGTACTCTTCCTATACACATCATTGGGATCCTTCTACTGCCGTATTACTCAACATTGGGTCCAGCAACTGACGTAAGAGTAATCACATTATGATTTCTAGAATTAATAATTTTTGGTTTATATTATGTATATTCGACAGGTTTGACCCAAGCTCCAGCCTTTCCGAACAAATACAAATGCCTAGACTTCTTAAATCTATTCGAGAATTTCGGATACTTCAATACATGAATAATTATTTTAATTCTACTTTTGGTACCATCAATGCCATCATGTACTCTTGTTTGTGGGCAAATCTATTGTATTACTTTGTCATGGTCATAATTGGGATTGGACGAGTTCCACTTCCAGAGTATTTTGTATTCCCACTCGTTGCATTTGGAGCAACGTCATTTACGTTTGTCATCATCAAAGAAATGGCTGAAGTCCTAACATCTTCGACGGATTTTATTCGTTGTTGGACTAATGTTGTGGCCAAAGGCAAAAAAGGAAAATCGCAAACTATGTTGAGAACATTGCGTGTGAATATGGCTGAGTTTTTCCATATTGTAGAAGATGCCTGTATTTTATTTCTGGCAGCTGTCGTGGATTCTGTTGTAAATATTCTAGTTGCAGTATTTTAATGACGTTTCAATTAAGCTTCAATTTTGGAATTATATTTAAAGATTTGGAGTTTATTTGAAATTTACGACCGTTCGTATCGTAATCCCTTTACGCAATCTTAATATTGGCAAGTATTTTTAGAAAAATTGAAATAAGTACTTATAGTACATATAGCGATGATTAATATAAATGTAGATGTATATATGTGGTTGATTTTATGCTTAGACCTTACGAGTTAAAATAGAAGTGAAATATACAATATACTCCCGCAACTTTTATTTCAAGTTAACTTGTCGCCAAACCAAAAGACCTAATGAATAAGACCATACACACAGTTCAAAGTATTAACATTCAGTTTAATCATTATGCTTGTGGTATCGCCAATTTGGACTTTTGTACAAATTACTCCAGTTTTGACCTAATAATTTTACACTTTAAAATTTTGAGAATTATAGTTGTTTTAGATATGCTTGGTTCGATTAATTAATTTTTCATTTTTCGTTGTTGAGTTTGAGCTTCAAGGGTAGAAACAGTGTCGCCTCCTGTTTCTATTCTTCCTCGGATTCCTTCTCTTGCTCATTAATAATTTCTTCCTCTATTTCCCTCAAAGGTTTCAAAACTTGTTGGTGACAAGTCTTGGCCAATTTGACTCTCTTGTTTTTCTCCTTTTCTTTTCGTTTTTGCTCATCTCTAGATTTCTTGTCTTCTTCATGAGCAGGATCATTCACCTTGGACTCATGATGACCTTTCAGGGCCTTGGCATTGTCAAACTTTTCCCCACAAGTCCTACAGGGGATTGGTGAAATGTGATAACGTGTATAGTGCGCCTTGAATTTTTGAATGTCAAAATACATATGGAAAGGATCATCGGCAAATCCATCAATGGGTAATCCAAGATGTGCGCAGACAGCGCATGCCAGCGACTTATTTTTTTTGTTTATACATTTTTAACAATTGTTCATTCATGTCAACATAATTTTGCCACATGGGGTAAAATAGAGCCACGGCTTTGTCCCTGAGATTTTCTTTCTCTTTCTCGGACAATTTCTTGTAATAACGTCGAATTAGTTGGTTAGGATATCGCTCGACGTGATGAGCTCCTTTAAATTGTACACTCTGAGTACCAACTTCTTGGTCATCTTCTTCTGAACTTGACGCAACAATTTTTACTCTTCTAAGACTCGTCTTGTGTCGTCTATTACTTTTTCCGATTTTTCTTCTCTGTGGTGGTGCAGGTGCATCTTTATCACTGTCACTCTCACTTTCAATTGAATTCCGGTCTGGCCAAAAGGTCTCTTGGGTTGAATCCGTACGTTCTGTTCTAGCAGTAGCTGATCTTTTGGCTCTTCCCTGAGGAGCCCTAGAAGGGGTACCAACAGATTCAACTTGTTTTGACCTTGGCCCCGGTTTGGATTTTTTCTTCGGCCTTAGCGCCATTTTGGTGACATCGGTGGAAGCTAAGCGTTTGCGTGTTGATGTTGGAGGAGGAGGATTAGACGGAAGGTCAGGTGAATAGAGTAGGTAACGGTTGTCTACATTTTGCAATGATTCCTCCTCAATATCATCATCGCAATTATCAAAGCCTCCGCCAGACTTGTCCAATTCCTCAACTTCCTCTTGATTCTGTGTCTGCACTTGTCCAATTCCAATTTCATCTGGAGCAGCAATGTGGTCCGCAAATGAATTTGTAGTTGGAGCTGGATCAAGATTAGCATCAATAGGTCTATCCAAATTCCGCTCGATTTCAATTTTTTCAACCAAAACAAGTTCATCAGGCAGGTCAACGGCAGGAGCAGAAGCAAATGGGTTCACTCTACTTGGCTCTATTATGGACTGCACAGCAGCTCTGAAAAAATTTAGGTACAAATTAAAAACTTAGTATAATTTGGGATTATGAGTTGGTGCGCGATTTGATTTGAATCAGCATACGGTTTGATGTCAATCTCTTCCAAGATACAAATCTCATCAGATTCTGAGTCCGACGTTGAGGGTACATTTGTCGCCTTCTTATTGGTTGTTGTCTTTCTTTCGTCCTTAGAATTTTTACTCGTCTGAGCCTGAACCTTGACATTTTGAATGATTTTTTCTGAAATTGTCGATGAGGATGGCGTTGGCTCATTACAAGTCATTTTCTTGGCACTCGTCATCTCAATCACTTTGCTTAGCACTGATTCAATGCTAATATTCTTCAGTTCTGTTGTGAAATTTAGAATAAACACATGAAATTAACCATAATCCAGAAAATGATTACAATATTGAGTTATTTACCACTTATTATATCAGAACGCAACTTTCCAAATGAATTCTTTCCATCCTTCTTTACAGTTTTTGTGATCTTCAACCGAATCAATTGCAATTTAAAGAAGGCCTCCTCAGCCAATGCTTCAATTTGATCCAATATCGACTCAACGTTTGAAATTTCTTCAGCACAACGTACACAGCAAGAAATTTCATCAGCACCAATATTACCAGGCAGAAGTTTCCCCAACACGAGTGAACTAAATTTTTGTCCACCAAAACTTCTTTCTGCACAAATGAAACACGCAACAACACTCATTTCCATTGCCGTCCGTATTTGATGACCTTGGCCTTACAGTCGGCACTGCATAAGGTGACAAGATTTATTTTAGCTCAATCGAAAGAACGTACACTGTACTCTTGACAGAATATTTTTAAGAGCACAAGCTGAAAACTCGGAACGACAGTCAAAGTCAAGACCAAGAATAAACTTTCCTTCCCACTTTGATGTAAATTTCATAAGAAATTGCTCACTGACTCAAGATTCATGTCGCCCTGGCACTGGCAGTCAATAAAAATTCCGTTCAAGTCTACTCTAATGGTTTATTACGCCTTTATTAACATCTAACAGGTAGAATAATAGGAACTCTGTATGTTCAGAAAATCCCTGAATTTGATGTACTCTTACGTCTCCAGTTTAATGCAGCGATTCCAGTTATTTAATGCAGCGCTTCCAGTTTAATGCAGCGCTTCCAGTTTAATGCAGCGCTTCCAGTTTAATGTAGCGCTTCCAGTTTAATGCAGCGCTTCCAGTTTAATGCAGCGCTTCCAGGTTTATGCAGCGCTTCCAGTTTTTTTTTTTACAGTGCTTCCAGTTTTATGCAGCGCTTCCAGTTTAACGCAGCGCTTCCAGTTCCAGTTTTATGCTGCGCTTCAAGTTTAATGCAGCGCTTCCAGTTTAATGCAGCGCTTCCGGTTTTTTGAAGTGTCTTAAGGTCTTAATGAGATATTATGAGTAAAGTAGATTGTAGAGGATATAATTTCAAGCCACGTCTCTAGGAACAAATTACTTGTACTAGTTGACACTATCAAAATATTGTGAAAAGAACAGCCGAAACAAATGACTTCCATTTTCCCTTCACTATTGGTCGGCATTCGACTATCCCTCAGAAAAGACATCGGAGAATTTACAAATATTATAGATTTTACGTTACCCTAAATTATTTTGTATCATGTCCCTATCCAGTATTACCAAAACGCAAATACAATTGTTATAACATAATGAGTAACGGCAGACTTTAATTCCTACATAATTGGACAAAGTGAGCACATGAGCGTAAAAGGTCAGGACATCACGGAATGTATCAAACTTTTCCCTAATCTCAAATAACTCTACAACCAGGGTTTGCAGAAATATTTCACTTACTTTGGAAAAGTACAAAATAGGGAAACCCAGCCTACAATTGACTAATTGACAAACCAAATAAAAAGTACGTGTAGAATGTTCATTGATTTGATATTCCTTCCTACTAGGCTAAAAGAGTTAGCCGTACAAAATGTGTTCGTTTTCGCAGGGAAATCTAAAAAAATAATGTAATGGTTTTACTTATTGGCTAATGGGCTAATCAATCTAATTTGATCAGAAAACGAGAATGACAAGATTAACATGCTAGGCATGAACCATGTCTTCTTGGTTGATTCAGTACACATTTATCAGTTGGACATAATGGTTGACCTTTTGTCTTCAGTTAACGCATCTGCTGCGGCTGCTGCTGAATCTAAACTCCTTGACATTGGCCTTTGGAATATTCAAGTTGTCCGTTTTACAGGGTACCTTCCCTTCCAGAAGATCAAAGAAGCTCGCTATTCAAAACTAAATATTAAACTCCTGAGTGTATTTTCTCTCCTTCCCATTATTATAATTTTGATCTGGATTTTTGGTCTCGCCTTCCTAATAATAGCCACCAAAAATGGAGTAAGATCAAGTGGAAATGCGTTTAAGACAGAAAATATTATCGCCGGTGTAGCATATGGATATTGTTTCGTGTATGAAATAGGACTTAGAATTTGGGGGTTTGTCTCACAGAAAAACAGCTTGAAATTTTGGAGGATCACTTCAGCTTTAGTTCAGAAATTCCTCGAAGATTACGGAATGGCATATGAATTGGAGCTACGGGACATAAAGCGTAGTTCAAAATGGAGATTTTTATTTTTTATAGTGGCTATAGTAGTCAATATAATAATAGGAGTTAGCTCTAATTTGATTCATATTTCTGAAGGTACAACAGGGGAGAATTCTATTTATATTTACGCAGCCGTCATAGGACATGCAATTTGTACGTGTATTTATTATTTACAATTCATCCACTGGCTATGGATTACATTTTTCATTAATATTTATTCAAAATGTTTAAACGTGATTTACTTGGATTTGATCAAAATGTTGACGTTATTAAAAATGAGAAAAAAATGTGAGAAAGTTGAAGAAGTTGAAACACAGATTATAAAAGCTCTTGATTTTTATGAACTCGTTCAAGATCATGTTGAGGAATTCAATTCATTTTTTGGAATCCGTTTTATTTTAGAAATAATTTTATTTTTTCTATTTTTCCTCGTCCCGAGTTTTGACTTTGAGATGATTTACAGGGGTGATAAAGGAAATTTATCTGATGCAGCTAAGGAACCTATACAAATTTTATTGTCTGGTTACATTTTGTATCAATTTGGTACCGAAGCATCGAATTTGAGTCGATTCTCACAGAAAATAATAATCCTGCTTTTCCGCATCCGGAAATTTGAAATTTCTGGTAATACAAAGGAACAGGTAAGACAAATTAAATATATTTACTTTTTGAAGTGGTTAGTAATATTAGAAATGTATTTACTTTCTCAGATAACCATGCTCTCTATCAAGATAAGTGCATTTCCATTGCAGATTAATCTGTGCAATTATTTCAGCGTCAGTCGTCAATTCATTGCCTCGGTTAGTTCTAATTATTCCATTTGAATGAACAAGTGATTTATACACTTGAATCTTGCATTTTCAATTCATTTACATTGTAGATTTCATCCGGAATTTTAGCATATCTGATAATCCTACTTCAGTTTAGATGGGCTGAAGTGGCAAGTGCAAATCAAAATCGTGCTTGTTAATAAATAATTTTAACTATGATAATAAATTCAAAATTAACATGAAATTAGAAATTCAAGCAAACTCGAAGTCATTGTGAATTATGTGAAAGTCTAGATTGTTGCATGGAAAACAATTACTTTTTGTAGCTTAATTCAATTTCTAAATGTACAACAAAATATCTTATATGGACTCAACTGAATAAAATCTTGCAGTAGGAATAACCAATGTGTTATTAAAACTTGGATATGACCCTTTAAATATTTCCAATGCATCATGAGGAATTGTTCTTTGTTATTATAAACTTCACTTTGTCGAACAGTATTAACAAAATGTAAATATATACGTCCGACTTAACCTCATACAGCACTTTAATTCTACGTAATTAGATAGAAAATCTACAAAACTACGAAAGGTCATATCACGTCATTTTTAACTTCCTTTAAGCGCACAAGTAACTCCATCATGGATAAATCAAGTGAAAAGTGCGTGTCGAATGCTTATTGGTTTCAAATGGCTCACAAAAGAATTTTTTTGCTCACATGAGAATTCTCAGAAGTTACTCCTACTTAAAGGTTAATCAATATGAACATGCTTTATGCAAGCACAATTCAAATAGAAGTTAGCATGCTAGGCAAGACTATTTGTGACCGTCGTTACGTGTCTTTTGTTCTTGGCTGATCAGTGTTCATTTATCCCTTGGCCATTATGGTTGAACTTTTGTCCACGATTAAGCCTTCGCTGTCAGCGGCTGCTATTGCCGCCGAATCTAAGCTCGTTGACATTAGGTATTGGAATATTCAAGTTGTCCGTTTTACAGGATACCTTCCCTTGCAAAAGATCAAAGAAGGTCACTATTCAAAACTTGATTTAAAATTCTTGAATTTATTTTCACTCCTTCCTTGCATTATAATTTTATTCTGGATTTGTAGTCTCGCCGTTCTGATAATAGCAATAGCCACCGCTAATAGAGTAAAATCAAGTGAAAATGCTTTTAAGACAGAAAATATAGTTGCTTTTTTAGCCTACGGATACAGTTTTCTGCATTCAGTAGGACTCAGGATTTGGGGACTTGTCACACAAAAAAAGACCTTAAAATTTTGGAAAAATAAATAATGCAGTCCTTGTTCAGAAATTTCTGGAGAACTATGCAGCGAGTTTTGAATTAGAACTGCAAGACGTAAAAGTCAGCACAAAATGGAAACTTTTAATTTTCAGTCTGGCTATAGTTTCGAATTTCGAATATAATAATTGCGGCCACTTTTAACCCAATACATTTCTCTCAATCAAGTGAAAATTCGGCTTATGCCTATGTAGCCGCCATAGGACATGCAATTTGTGCGTGTATTTATAGTTTTCAATTCCTCTACTGGTTATGGGTTATATTTTTTATTAATATTTTTTCAAAATGTTTAAACGTGATTTATATGGATTTGATCAAAATGTTAACGCTGCTTAAAATGAAGAAAACTTGTGGAAAGAATCTTGAAGAAATTAAATCACGCATTATAAAAGCAATTGAATTTTATGAACTTGTTGAAGATCATTTGGAGGATTTGTCTGATTACATTTTATATCGATTTGGTATCGATGCATCTGATTTGAGCCGATTCTCTCAAAAAATAATGGCACAGCTCTTCCGCATAAGTAAGGTACAAATTTCTCCTAAAGCGAAGGAACAGGTAGAAATTAGAATTATTCTGTATATAAAAAAATAATGGACTAAAGACATAATGAATTATTTTTTCAGATATCCATGTTGTGCCTCAAGATAAGTGGAAATCCATTACACATTAATCTTATCCAACTATTTCAACGTCAGTCGTCAATTAGATAGATAGATAATAGCTTTTTTTATTCGGTCAATCTTTTCAGGGTTAACTGTTGTAAACAATTTATAGCTTCGGTTAGCTCAAGTACAGTATATAACTAAGTAAGTATACCCACTTGTGGCTGCACGAGCGAGTAAATTTAATATTTAATTTTTTTAATTTTTTTTTATTGTAAAAGCCAAAGAAAAAGAAATGTTATGAGGTATGGCAAGTTGGACGTTGTCGTTGTCTGTGACTCCTTTGGTAAGGTGAACTCAAGGGCAAATGAATTTTTGTTTCTTATAAATTCATAATGTAACGATTAATTATTCGTAATGCAATCTTCCACCTAAAAAGCTAACCCTTCCAACTTGGTCTAGTGGTTCGAGTGTCGAATCTTATGAAATAGTAGTTGAGACATCTGTGAGTTTATGCCCACGATATATGAAATCAAATATCAGTAAAGTTAGATTGAACTATCCTTTCGCAAATTTTCTCCATTTGCGAATGCCCTACCATGAAATATCTACGAAGCTCTTAATTAAAGCTAAATTTATAATGTTAGATCATGAAATGAAATCTAGCCCACACAATATGCTGACACCTGCCTAGGGTGTGTCAATAATGTCAAAGGCTTGCGAAATTAAAACTAATAAAAATTTTAAAGCCATGATGAAATAAAGCCAACTTCCCAAAAATTGGCTACTAATGTTAAAAACTCAGGCTGGAGCACACATTTATTCAAACCGAAACTTTGAAAAATCTATTCGCTCACTCTTAGTTTATTAAATTTATTTCTGCAGTATTAGATCAAAGTAACAAACATGATATCTAGGCAGACCGCAAACAACTTCAAGCACGCACTTTTTATTTTAGTAAATATATTTTGGTTGATTCCTGTTCAGATAAAGCAGACAAAGAACACATTCAAATTATGTATAATTAGAGAAAATACATTTCGTTACAAATTGTTTAAAGTGTCTATTTTTGTACATGTTTGGGGTCGAATACTGGGGAATATTAACATTTTAGTGCTGTTAATTTTCGTTGATACAATGTTCTGGGAGAAATACAACACACTGTTAATTGTAACTATCCACTTGGTTGTAGTAGTTCTATTTTATGTAATGGAAAAATTACACAAGGAATGTGTCTGTCTTGCAAACGGTCTGATATTGTTCAATGCTGAACTGGCAAAATTTTTTGAGGTCCCAGAACTCTGCAAAAACGACGGAACTGAAAAATACACAACTTTCTTATTGCGCTTATTCTATCTATTCTGTCTCATTCTTGTCCCATGTTTTGTAGTCATAATTCGGGTCCTCAGCTCAAAAATTATTAACATTAATGCACAGGTTTTTGTCACTTTTTTTTCACAAGAACAATTTGAAGTTCTGTATTTTATTTTTACACTTTATTTTGGAATGAGTGATGGTGTACTTTTGTTGTTGGTGGTTCCAGTAGTAACTTACTCCAGATTTATAAATTCCTGGTTGGAACTCCAAGTTTGGTAAATATATTTCATTAATTTATTTTCCTAACCAAAAATCTTCGTATCCAAAAATATCATGTATTGAGACTGGAGCGACTTAAACGGATACTCCTAATAATACGCATCAACAAATTAAACTTCACACGGAGATCAATATTTAAACGAATATTTGATCTGACTAACTAACAAACCTAGACATAGTTATTGAAATTATTTTTTTTTATTTATCTACTAGAAATAATGTAACTTTTTTTATTGCAGTGAATCCCACAAATGGATACAGTGTCAGAAAGATAAACTGCGAGTTCTCTTCCCAGCTCATCAAATCATCTATAGAATCATTGATGACTATTGCGTCGAGTGGGTTCCCATTATGCTCTTTCTAGCTTGCCTTATGGATGTTGTCATCGTCACAGGTCTGATGTTATTTTCCCAGTGCCTTGGTCTATTCTTGACTCTATTGGGTGCTACAATTACACTGTTCTTAACAATCTGCGCGCAAGCTTTGTTTGCAGATGTTGTTGAAACTGGAAACTTGTCGAAACTTTTCCCAGACTCGCTGCGAAATTCCAAAGAGTCTGATCGGAATCTAGATAAGCGTTTCGCAGATTCGTGCCGTCCATTCTACTATCATATTGGGAGATATTGCGTTGTCCAACAATTTACATTTATGGCACTTGCAAACGCAGTGATTGGATTTGGTGTTATTAATTTTCTTATATATTTTAGAGAGCTGAGTTAAGAAGTTTGTATATTCTCACCATAGGTTAAGACAGTCTATATTCATTGTGTAAGTTCGGATCGTTAATAAAATGTTAATGTTTTTTTCATGTTAATGCATATAATTTCAGCCAAATGTATTACTTATTCCGAGTCTCAGTTTGTCTCGTCAAGACACGAGGTGAATTTTTTTTATTTCCTTCTTTTCATCGGGTCAGCGAGGATTTGTCGCCTTTTCAAGGAATTAATTTTATACTTTTTCTACGCGTTTCGCTTACTTATTACCGTGTAGAATAATAGGAACTGCTGTTCGACAAATCCCTGTTTATTTTCTTTTACTTTATTTACATAATTGGATAAAAAATATACCTTAGAGTGAAAGGTCGCGACATCAAGGAATGTATCAACTTCCGTTACTCATAAATTACTCTACAATTGACATATCAAATGAAAAGTGCGTGTAGAATGCTTATTGACTTATTGTGAATATTAGACTAAAATAGCTGGACAAACAAAATTTGTTCGTTTTCGCATGTGAATTCTTAGAATTTTCTGTGCAGTTTTAATTTACTGGCTAATGGGCTAATCAATCCTATTCAGTCAGAAAATGAAAATGATTAATTAAAGTTGACATACTAGGCAAAACCCTGTCTACTTGGTTGATCAGTACTCACATGTCCGTTGGCGACAATGGTTGAGAAGGCTTCTGCATCTAAACTCTTTGATTTCAAATTGCTTCCGACTAGAATTTGTTTCGTTCACATGCGAATTCTCAGAAATCACTCCTTCTACTTATTGGCTAATCAATCTAATGTAATCAGAACATGACTTCCGTTAGCCAAATTAGGATAGAAGTTGTCATGCTAGGTAAATTTATTCATGACTCTTCTTATGCAATTGTTTATAAAATTTTGAATGTGCTGAGCGAAAATTTTGAAACCATTTTAGTGGTTGGAGCGTCCAACCATCTAAACCAGTGATCGATCAATTTAATAATGAAACGGTAGTATAATTTGAAGGTAGTTAATAGGCCTACTACGCCGGCAAAAATAATCCATGCATGATTGAAACACTGGTGTGACGCTTGAAGTTTTATTACAAAACATAAAACGGCAGCAAAATTTTACATAATGTTAAATATTTGGATGCTTGCATATTATCGTGGATAGAATGAGCTGAATTTTCCTTAACCATGAGCAATTAACTATTGAAAATGGCATTAAGGGAAAACCACAATTGCTTAAGAAATTAGAGAAAACCCTTTGTGCAGTTTGAGAAAAAGTGCTGCAATAAAAATTGGATACTTCTTTAAAATTTCATTTGTTATTATTAACTCTTTAATTTCACTTTACATGGTCAAATAGGCAAACAATTAAAACATTTAGAGCTTGGTTGGACTAAATTTTCTCTGTCATTAACAATTCAGTGTAAAAACAAAGACATTAATTAAGCTATAAAAGCAAGCATCCACTATAAAAATTACATTAAATGCCCTGACTATAAGATGCATATAGAGTCAACCATACTCAAACAGAAAGTAATTAGCCATTCAACCAACCAAACGGCGAACAAGAGAAAGTTGAAACTAGACGAACCTATTCCAGAAGGTGTCACAATCACGAGATATAAAAACCAAAAAAAATCATCATGAGACGAATAAAGCAAACTTTGGCCATATATTTTACCTATTCGTATAATTGTTGTAGTGATCCGTTCAAATGGAATGCAACCAAAATGGAAGCAGAAATTGTGAAGTCAAGATGGTACAGATACATTTGGTACTCCAACTTAGCAATTGTCACTCTATCTTCGACGTCGCAAATAATTGCAATCACATTTGAGATGTGGAAAGAAAAATTGATATTCGGAGAAATGACAGCGTTATTTCGCATCGTATTCTGTGCACTTTGCGTATTTTCAACCCTCGTTCAACTTCATACGGCACTTCGGAACTATGAAGTCAAAGAATACTATATAAATCATGCCCTTGGCTATTTAAAACTCATGAAAGCCGACAGAATAGTCAGGGATTTCGAAGAATTTGATAAAATTTGTCACATGGCTCTCCTTGGATTCCTTTTTGTTGGAAATGGAGTCGTAGCAATTTGCGCTTTCTGCATCTTGGCTCAATGTGATCTTCATATTCTCTCCGGAGTTCTGCCAATATGTGCCGACAATGCCACAATGGAAGAAGAATTCAGCTTTGAGTCGTACTTTGCCCTTGCCGTCAGACAGGGTTTTACGGTCACCTTATTCTCGGTCCTGATCGCATTTTACATAGCGACTCAACACTGCTGCTCCAGTTTGTATTTATCTTGCCATGGGGCTGGTAGCATTCCTTGGATGCTCTGAAGTTCTTTTTCAGATGAGGTTAGCTTTAGCTTTTACTATCCAAAAAATCAATTTGATTTAAATTTAGTGTCGACAGTCTTCCTATAGCAGCTTAAATATACTTACAAATATTTCTGAACAGAAAACCAACCGCGTTTTCCCAAGTACAACATAATTGGATAAACCACTATCGATGCCTTCAAATGATATTTGGAAGAATGAACGACACAATGGGAAAATACGTCTATCCATTTTGTCTATTCATTTTGTTGGGAATCATGATCATTATATTTTATGCATTCATGGTTCTGGACTATGGAATTGTACTGGCATCATGTGGAGGTAAATGGAATCTGCGTCATTGGGATGCTCACAGTAGTCACAGTTATACAACCAGCATCATTCTTTGGTGAGCATTCGGAAATAATGGTCCCGAATAACAACGGAGAGCTCAAAGTATTTCAGGAAAGTATACAAAGGTTTCAGAAAACTAAA
>WJEZ01002140.1:0-14482 GCA_009869925.1 Thalassaphorura encarpata | reverse complement strand
TTCCATCAACCCTACCAGCGATGTAATCATTGGCAAATCCATCGTTGCTCACCTCTACACGGTACCTTACATGGACGACCTCAAAAACATTATCGGTAATACTCCTTTGACTACACAAGTATACGCTTTCCCACTGTTCTTTATATATCCAAATGGAGACGGATCAACTCATTGCGACATTATTGTACTGGACCTTAAAACAAATCTACCTTAATAGGTACTATCGGTAATTAAATTAAAATGAAATTAAGATAAAATGTTGTATGGTTCCGCTCGTCAACAATTTTCTTATAATTTCAATTCCAATCTTATCCAGACCGATCTGGATAAGATTGGAATTTCTACGAATGCTGCTTGTGTAAAAATCTCAAAAATTCTTTCCTCCACTTCCATTCATAGCAAAAATTCAAAAGTCAAGTACAGAGCAATAAAGATTGACTGTAAAACATTAGCACAAAAACTATTAAGATTTACGTGGGTCTACGTCTTACAATTCCACGTATTTAGACTTTATTTATACAGACGAACGCAAGTCAAGGATTTTTGGAACTCACTGAAGGAATTTATGCAGTCGAATTTTAAAAGCAGCTTTCTGGATAAAAATTTCAACAGCAGCATTGGTAGGAATTCCAATCTTATCCAGATGCTTTTGCATTCTCACTCGCTTCTTTCTACGACGTTCTTCTAAGTTGTCCATCTTTCTTAAACGACTTGACTAAAACTTATCCCAAGAAGGTTTTAATTTTAAAATCTTAGTTCAGAGTTTAATTTCTCATCTCTATCATCATTTGTATTCACTGTCAACTCTATTGGATTGTAGTCGTGACAACCAACTGACCACAGACGGACGGACACGAGAGGAATTCCCGTCCACTGAGAGGTCAGTTTTATTTTCGATGGTTGTCATGGACAACCAAGTGACCACGGACGGACGGACACAGAAGCAATTCCTGTCAACTAAGAAGGTCTCACTTCGCTTCGAGCTATCGCTCTCCGCTCGCTCGCCCAATAAGTGTATAGACAGCATCTATCCTCTGTAGGATTCCGACATCGGTATCCAATTCTGCGTCTTTACTCTTGATGCTTTTTTCACTTTGGAAATATCTACATTCCCGCAAAAAAGTTCATGATACTGCCTCTTAAACACTGAAACACGGAAATATATGTTTCGAGCTTCTTTAAAACTCCGCATGACTTTGTCGCTTATCTACTCAATCTGCATAAATAAATTAAAATTAATTAAATCACAAATTAATTATACATTTTACGAACTAACATACCATTAATTTTGCAAATTCAATCACATTGTATGGCACATTATTGAGACTGGCCAAGTAATGAGCTGCGAGTCCAGATTCTTTAATTTTCCAAATTTTAGGTTTGAGTTTCAAAAACTCAAACCTAAGATTCTCCTGGGATTTGTACCATTTTTATATAACGTTTCTAATTTAATCTTTGGACACCCGTATTCTTAGATGGTGACCTTAGATGGTATTAACCGGATTGTTTATTAAATCGTAAACAATGCTTAAAGTCTCTTTAAGTGTATAAATTAGAAATAACACGAAACGAAATGGGAGAGCAAAATACATAATATATAACATACATAATCCATATAATATAATACATATTATAACATAATCTAATTCTGCTAAGTCTACTAAAGAGAGTTATCAAGTAGAATGTACGGGAAGAACATTTCCAGTCTACAAATAAGAAGGAACTATCTGTTGATCCGTACTTGTGCTTTTATTTATAGGAATTCAGCACTGTTGGAAAATTTGATGTACTCTAATACTTACCTGTCCTTCCATTCCTACCTTGTCTTCCCTCAATAACTCATGCGAGTAAAACATACTAAGTAGTATAACTCCTTCTGGGCATACCACTAACGAGTAAACACGCTTTAAATTAACAAAAATCTGTTGTACACAAATCTTATCTATCCTTCTCACAACCGGATCAAAACGGGTCTCAGCTAGGGCAAGGCTCACGCCGTAAGAAGTATCGTAACAAATCGTTATTCGTGTTCTATGATCTACGTGTCTAATCGAGTCCACGCGTTACATGTCTCCTGGTCATCATTTCATAGGACCAGAACATATTTCATATCGGAGGAGTTTCCGCGTTACATAGATCTATCATTCGCGCCTATCACTCACGTCCACCCGTCCAGAGAAGCAAATTTACTATTTAATCCAAGACGGTAGCGATACGAAGCGGTTACACTGAGGGGAAGTAAATGCACGTACAAATAAATCCACATGCTAGAAATTTATTCAAATGTTACTCCTTAGCACTTTTTACTTTGTATTTTTATTTTTATAATAATAAATTTTTGTCACTTGGCTACAGCTAGAGGTAAACTCGTCGGATGGTTTTCTTCCCGGCTGATAAGAAGGGACCCTAGTGGCGGGAAATTTCTCAAGATTCGGCTGCGGTAATTCAAATATATCGGTATCACGTGCACTACTAACAAATACAAGGTTTGTCCATGAGACTCCACTTTTTGCAGGTTGCCACAATCCTAAAAAATACAGCTTTGTGACCTTCCGGGATGGTAAAATTTGTATAAAAGGTTGAGTTTAGGTGTGGTCTTTGAAACAAGTGCGTAGGCGCCTTTGAGTAGTCGCAATATGTGAGTGTACCATGTCCAGTGAATCCAAGCTTATGCAAGGTACCGTAAGGTTCTCCATCAGGCCCAATCCTCTGGCTAGTCAGTGTTTCCCAAGGAATATAAAGTGAAACGCTGTCCTCAGTTTCTTCTTCCAAGTGCACTCCATACTTGTAGTCCTCGACAGTCACCGTGGTTTCAATTTTCTGACGATGGCCATATAAACGAAGTACCTCTAAACGCTCATTTACACCATTCTTCTCATCACAAGTGAATGAGGGTCTGATGTACCTTAGGTTGACCTCTGGGTACAGTTCCAAGTAACCACACCTGACGACCAAATCATACATAAAAGCCCTTGTTCCTTTGTCCACTTTATACTCATTGGAATAACTTTTTTCCAGTGTATATGCTACCGTAGTATGCACTGCCAACTTCATTTCTGTCAACTTTTCATCAATGTCATCAAGTGTGTCTTTAATAAAATCGAGTTTACCTTCTATGTTTTGGAGTGCGATGTTTACAATTGGCATTTCCGAAGGTTTAGGGTTAATAATGCTGTTAAGAAAACCAAAGACTGATAGGCCAAATCCCGCAATACTGGAAATCTTGGTCAAACCTTTTCCAGTATCGCTACCAGGTGAGATTTTACTTGCCGAGTCCATAATTCCAGCAAGAGCCTGAAAAGCTGAAAAAGCTACTACAGCGCTCCTCTTTCTCCTACGCGCTAGATTAGTCTGGTTTACATTTTCGGCATTTATTTTTTGTTTGAAGCTCAATAGATTCCAAAATCCGTTTGCGAAAATCTTTCGGCCATACTTGGTCATGGCAAGAATCATTTCGGGTGTAGAGTTGGTATAATGTTTTTCAACACGTACTGGTTTGAACAAAGTCAGTTGTTCAGAAACTTTATGCCCATAAGTCGTTTCAAATCCACAAGTCGTCTCCTCACTATCCACCGTACATGCTTCAGTGTACCTTTTATTCTGCTCCACGTTGTACTCCACTCCTTTGGGACACAGTTTTTCCATGACTCGTACTGCAATTGGGCAGCATTTATAGTAATGGTGGTAATGTTCTTTTGTGACATTGTAGTACCTATCTTTAATGACCTTAGTCTTATAAGGGAATCCAGCAGGATAATGAAGGAATATTAGGGCGGGGGGCGGTAGGATTGCAATCGTCACAAAGGGGTACCAAGGATCAGTTTTAGAGAGATATGTAAGTTCTTCGCTGGTTCCCGGGTAATATATTTGAACACCACACAAAGCAAACTTATCTGGGCATGTGTGTTGCTGGTATAAGGGACCGGTTCTTTCAAAGCTGAAATCTCTTATGCTATCTACAGGTACATTCTTGTTCACTTCCAGGGTATCTTCACTGTCCACTATTTCAGGGGTTGCCTTTGTAGTACACCACATCTTATGGCTGGTGCGAATTGTTTCCACGCAGTTGCCTTCCCTGACAGCATCATTGTGCCATGGATAGGCGTCAGGTTTATTTGAGTCGCATACCATTTTAGTATCAAAAGTTTTAGTTATTTTGTAAATGTAGCCTTTGCCGCAGTCCAGTGCCTTCCCAGATGATTCATATTTTTTATATAATTCCAATTCGTCTATAATCGTTTAAGACTGTCGATTTGCTTGCCTCAAATAAGCCACGACAGTGAAATTCAAACGGATTGACATAAACCCCATATACTTTAACAGGAGTACTGCGTACCTTAGGAATCATAAAAAATTTATCACCAATGAGATCACTCAAATACTCGGTAGTTAATTCGACAACATGCTTCTTGTATTTTCCGATATTTCTGGACAATCCTGTGAATAAACTCTCCGGGTTTACACATAAATGTGTAATTGAATGGCAGAAAAACTCTTTTGTCTACATCGCTATGTGCAGCGACTTTAGCATGTATAATTGGAGATTGGTGACCTTCCCATGTTGCATTCTGAAAAATTTCTGGATTAGATATATGTTACGTATTTAAAATATCTCATATTGTCGTTTAGTCCTGCAAAGTGTACTCGTCTTGGGATAAAATTAAAACAACTTTTCTGTCTAAAGCAAAGAGGCTTCGATTCAAATGGTCATCCAAATTGAATAATAGTGTTTCAAGCTAACTTTACCAACCGGTCATGTGTTTATGGTGCTAATTATAAACCAAAACTGTTTTAATCCCCAAATCACCAGAATAAAAATTGCCAATAAAATTAAAATTTTAATTATTACTGTTTTACTTAATTATTTTAATTATTTTATACAATAAGTGTATAAATAGTAAGATGAAACGTTTAATTGTTTTTTAGTCAGGTTAATTCAAGTTGGATACCTTGTACAGCAGAGTTGTTAATTTTAGGTATCGGACATAGTTACGAAATAGAATTCCTTGCAACCCTTCGATTGGATAATACAAATGGACTACGAATGAGCTCAGTTAAAAATACGTTTTGAATTTTCTACAGTATGGATTATTCTGTTGCTGGATTATTATATTTACAAGTTGAGATAGAAAGATATCATTGATGTTGTCCAATTAGGACACACAGACGGACAAAAATCAACTCATCGATTAAATTCAAATACTAAAAGGTAAGTCATTCCCTTTCAACAATGGATTTTATCGAATGTTCCATCAACTCGATCCAAACTTGTAACCAAGTATTTAATTCCGAATTTTACAATTTTAATGAATGCCTCTTTGAACCCTTTTTTCTTGAACAATTCTACTCAATCAATTTTGCAATCCTAAGCAACTAGAGTTTCTCAGAATCTTCCATTAAATGTAAATTTTGATTAAACAGGTCAAGTGTCCGCGTCGATTCCAGCCAAGTCAAGTTTAGAAAGAAAGGACGGACAAAAATCAACTCATCGCAGTAAATTCAAACACTAAACGATAAGTCATTCTCTTTCAGCAATGAATTTTATCGTATGTTCCATCAACTGGATCCAAAATGGTAACCAAGTATTTAATTCCGAATTTTACAAATTTAATGAATGCCTCTTTTAACCCTTTTTTCTTGAACAATTCTACTCAATCAATTTTGCAATGCTAAGCAATTCCGGTTTCTCAGAATTTCCATTAAATGTAAATTTTGTTTAAACAGGTCAAGTATCCGCGTCGATACCAGCCAATTCAAGTTGCGGAAGAAGGGGCGGACAAAAATCAACTCATCGATTAAATCCAAACACTAAAAGGGAAGTCATTTTCTTTCAACAATAGATTTTATCGGGTGTTCCATCAATTCGATCCAAAATTGTAACCAAGTATTTAATTCCGAATTTTACAAATTTAGTGAATGCCTCTTTCAACCCTTTTTTCTTGAACAATTCTACTCAATCAATTTTGCAATGCTAAGCAATTCAAGTTTTTCAGAATCTTCTATTAAATATAAATTTTGATTAAACAGGACAAGCGTTAGCTTCAAGTCCAGCCAATTCAAGTTTTGGAAGGACGGAAAAAAATATTAGCTGCTCAACCAGTTATTAAGGTGAGTCGTCCCATTGAGACAAAATTCTCTGCCCATTCAGAATATCTATCTATTCGAAAAGGGACTTGATAGTCGACATTTTCATTTGCCTTTTGAGTCCCTGGAGTGTTAATTTAATGATTAATTTAACTAGGCCGGTCAATGATCCCGCCTCAACCACCCACACCCGCAACAAATCGTGGTTACTATATCGATCACCCATCACACGCCCATCCACCACCAGGGTTGCCTTGTCCTCCAACACCAGAGGGTCAATCCAGAGGAATGTTGTCTTTGTCCTTTATTGAGGACTTTTTCTTTTAAAAAAATTTGTTCTTGTCAATTTTTGAGAACTTTTTCTTTTAAAGAAAAATTTGTTTTGTCCTCTTTTGAGGACTTTTTATTTTTAAGAAAAATTTAATTTTGTTTTTGAAGGGCTTTTTCTTTTTACGAAAAATTCATTCCAGTCTTTTGTTTAAAAAAAAGTGGTGACGGAGTCTCCTGCAGATCAGTAGAGACGATTAGCACGAGAACGGAAACAACGTTCACGGCAAAATGAAACAACAAGGCATCGCACTGAGTGCCTTAAACAAGAGGCAGAAGCTAATGCGCAGAGAGAGTGAAACTTCTGAGCAAAGAGCAGCGAGACTTGCTGCAAATGCTATCAACTTGAAAGGTATGAGGAGTAGACTCATAGCTCCATTGCATAAGTGCGGCGTTGCCGACAACATTGATGAGAACAATGTTGTAGAACATTCATGTAGTCGTATGAATGTTGAGTGTCAGTTTTGCAACTGATGCCCCTTGAAAATAAGTGGATTGTGCCATACAATCCTTGGTTTAGTTTGAAGTATAATGCCGACATAAATGTGGAAATTTGTACTCTGATGGATTGTTTGAAATATTTATCCAAACATCTTTTCAAGGGTTATGATTGCGCTAATGCTAACGTTTGTTATGGTACATTAGACCCTGACGAAGTTACAACATATCTGACATAACACACGATATGTCAGTGCTCCTAAAAGAGCATGGTGTTTATCCGAGTTCAAAATGCATGGACGCTCACATGCTATTATACGCTTAGCCTGCCATTTGCCAATGCAACAACCCGTTTTCTTTCAAGAAGGACAGGAAGACATGGCATTATCTCAGGCTGCTGCCGGAAAGACCACTATAACTGATTCTTTTGAGTGAAATAGTAAAAATCCCGATGCGAGACGGTATTTGTACACTGAAATTCCAGAGCACTACGTGCATAAAAGAGATGGATGGAAGCCTCCGAAAAGAGTTGGAGATACCGTAATTGCTCGTATGTATCCTGCATCTCCCCGAGATCAGGATAGATTTTACATGCGATTATTACTTCTTCATGTTCCCTGTGCAACAAGTTTTGTAAATTTAAGAACTGTGAACAACAAAATTTGCGAAACATATTGCAAAGCCGCAATTCGGTTGAATTTATTGGCTGATGATAGAGAGTGGTACAACTTCATGGATGAGGCCTGCATGACTGCAATGCCATAGCAAATTAGACAACGCTTTATTTACATTTTGGTATTTTGCGCACCAGGTGATCCTCTTACCCTTTGGCAAACTCACAAAGTATTCATGATTGAAGATTTTGCCAGAAGTGTTTCACAAGATGTTGCGGAATATACGGCATTAAATGAAATCCAAGAGCAATTGGTATTTCATGGTACCACATGCACAGATTTTGGCTTGCCAGATGCGATTCCCACGGTGAGTATTATAGCATTTTTGATCTATGACATGAAATTTGAGCAAAGAACTGTCCAAACTTGAATATAATCTTTAAACACAAGACAAATATTTGGGTTTGACTTGATTTCAAATTCTATTGAAAATTCTAATTCTTTCGAAAGAGTTTTCTTTGTTGACGGCCCGGGTGGGTCCGGAAAACTTACCTCTACAATACCCTCATGCACGTGTTTCGAGGTAAAGGCAAGTTAGTACTTCTACATGCAACGACTGGAATTGCTGCACTTCTTCTTGAAGGAGGAAGAACAATGCACATTGGCTTTAAATTGCCTCTGCCTCTACTTGAGACTTCAACCTCGAGTATGAGGCTCACAAGCCCACTTGCAAATTTGGTAAGAGAAGCTGAACTTCTCCTTATGATGAAGCCTCTATGGCATCATGCCATGCTCTAAGATGCATCAATGTTTTGCTGCAAAGAGCTTATGACTAATACCTTACCTGGAGAGGAATTCTGACAGATGCTACCGGTTGTTCCAAGTGGTTCAAGAACCAAAATTGTGGAAACATGCATCAAGTCCAGTAGCCTTTGGCAACATGTTGTTCAAATAATATTAGTTGACAACATGAGAACTGGAACTGAAAATGTTAGCGATAATGACTAGCTATTACCAATTAATGATGGAACTCTCACAAATATTGCTGGGTTACCCCCAGATATAATTGAGATTCCACCCTCAATGGTTGAAAACGCTAATATCGTTACATCCATTTTTGGAAACACTGTTGCTACAGATCAACCAAATGACTATGGCAGCAAAGTTATTTTGTCTCCTAAAATGGAAGACACTTTGAAAATTAACAATGACATTGTACAGTTAATTTCAGGTGAACAAAAGGTCTACTATACTATAGATTCTATAGTATCTGACAACTACAGAGGAACAAGAAAGGTTTCCTGTGAAGTTCTTGCATAGACAAGCTACGTCTGGAATGCCTCCACACAAATCAGTTCTTAAAGGAACTGTCGTCATGCTACTCCGTAACAAGGGTAAAGGCCTGTGTAATGGAACACGGCTTTTAGTAAAGGCTATGCACCAATACTTCCTAGATTAAGAAATACTGACCGGTGCTACTAGTGGTCAGTGGATAATGTTACCTCTGATCGATTTATCATGTACAGAATCACAGTTTCCACTTTGAAAAGGAGACATTATCCTGTACGAATTGCTTTCGAAATGTCTATAAATAAGTCTCAAGGCCAAATATTTGATTCTGTTGGTATCTATTTACTTGAGCCTGTTTTCACGCATGGCCAACTTTACGTTGCCATGTCAAGATGCAGGAATCCTGACAAAATAAAAGTGTTTGTCCATCACAGGGGAAACTTCTCCCACGAAATGATAGAGTATTCACACACAATGTTGTGTTCAAGGAGGTACTCCAAACTACGTTAGGGTCACAAATATTGCCAATCCAACCTGAGGAATTAATTCCGGACCCCGATGGTGAAGACGTATTTTTACTTCCAGAAATGGGATTCATGGATCCGGCATTCCCAGATAAAGAGGAATTCCAAAGGATATTTGAAGTGGAAATGGAAATGCACGATATGCATTTTGAAAATATTATTGAGCCCGAAGCTGATCAGCCAGTTCAACCAGAACCAATGGTTGTAGACGATAGGTATCCTCCCACTGCTCCGCATAATATTTTCCACGCAGATTCAGACTCAGATTAGTCTTAGTTGAAGGGTTTTGTTTTGAAGTTTTGGTTTACTTAGTTAAGAAAACACAAAGGGGTGCGAAGGAAAGCTCAGTTTACGACTGGCAGCCCTGTTTGGACCGGAAGCTTTTTGAAAACTTTTTTTAAAAAAACGTTTTTTGCAAATTTAAAGTAAACGTCGTTCAGGACGATTATTTTTAAGGATTGGCTGTGGTTCTAGACGTTACCGTCCACGGGTTCACTAGTTTGGTAATACACAGGGATCGACTATTGCTTCTTTTCTAAGTTCTAAATATGGTCACCTATCACCGGGCACTGGAATTTACCAGATTTCCTGTCATGATTTCAGCCCAAAGAAAGAGGATAATTTAAAATACCGCAAACGGTAAGGCTGACCGAACGTTTCAGAAATATCAGGAAAAGAAGAAAGAATCATAAATAGTTGCTCAACGCATTGCGGAAACAAATTTTTACATCAAATTGACGATTCTTGTATTTCTTTGATTACCATAGAACACCGATTGCAGTTCTGGAAATAGAAGAAAGCACTTTATATTGGAGCTTGCCACAATGCTGTGANACAAATTTTTACATCAAATTGACGATTCTTGTATTTCTTTGATTACCATAGAACACCGATTGCAGTTCTGGAAATAGAAGAAAGCACTTTATATTGGAGCTTGCCACAATGCTGTGAATAAGGACGACTGGATAGATGTTTTTGACGTGGGAAAAAATTTACTGTGCAGTACTGTGCATTTGATTTACTTTTACATAACGTAGCTTATTTCTATTTCTATTGAACTCATTGTGACAGCTTCCGAAATCATGGTGTTAAATAAGAGATTTTTACCTCACAATATACCTTAATTCACATCAGTAGTCCTAATAGTCGTGTCAACAGTTGATTAAAATTCACGATTCCGAAAAGCTAAAGTCAATTGAACGTTTTAACTATTGGCCCTTACCTAATATGCAGTGGGCTACGCATGAGAAGCAGTGCAGCTGTACCGCATTTAGGCCGATAAAATGAAATATGAGCCTTCCAACACTATTTTCTCTTTTTCAACATCTCTTTCTGTCGCAAAATGTAGCGCTAATTAATTTTTGCATGTCATGTGCGTATGGTTAATTTTCTGAAACAATTTTTTTTTAAATTCTATGCCATGGTAGTCTACAGATGTGCTAATCAAAAGGTCTCAGCCTGTCGTAGTTCTTTCTTCTTCTTATTGATTGATAATCATCAAAAAACTTATTCGTTGAGCCTTGAGCTTGAGCACGCTGAAATATGTTTGCATCCTATTGATAAAGTGACAATCCTCTAGTTTCATGTAAATCCATTTGTGGATCTCTAGCCAAATAACTTGAAAAATCTTACAACTACTATATTTTGTGTAGGCAATAGGTTCTAACAACTAGTTTGAGATTTCAGAATTTAAACTTACTGCCACGAGAGACCCAGAGGCGTAGTGATCCCATGAAACTCCGCAACATTCTAATACGACGTTTTTAGTTCTTTGTAGGGAAGTGGATACTTCTCGTTCTATAATTATTACAGTTTAAATTAGATTAATAAGCTGCGGTTTGTTCGTGAGTACTCACCCTGAATGTTCGCCATTTTACATATTGCCGTTAAGTGGGGGCAACTAAGTTCTTTTACTTTTTCACTCCACTCATATAAAGATCCACTAGATCCCCACTTAAAATATTTACTCCACTCCCACGACCCACTGCACTGGAATGCGACTGCTGCTACGTACGTAAAATTATCTACACTTTCTTTGAAACGAAATTTCATTCCTAGGATGAAAGAGCCTGTCACCGGGTGGACAGCGTTTGTGCAGACTTGCGTGTTGCGTGGGTTAACTTTGTAATATTCCCCATCAATGTACTGTGTAGGTTCTGCGCATATTTCTGCTGTCGCAGAAACATTAAAATCTGAGAA
This sequence comes from Thalassaphorura encarpata, assembly GCA_009869925.1. Classification (NCBI taxonomy): domain Eukaryota; kingdom Metazoa; phylum Arthropoda; class Collembola; order Poduromorpha; family Onychiuridae; genus Thalassaphorura; species Thalassaphorura encarpata. The sequence goes on along the minus strand of WJEZ01002140.1, from coordinate 3,006 downwards.
ATATGAGTGAAGCCGACAAGGCTGGATTTCCGCTTCTGATGGTGGGTCACCTTCAGTTTCAATCTGAAAGATATATACAAATAGGGAACATAGATTTGAAACGTACGTTTCTTGTCGCTTAACAAACTATATTAATGTGTAACCTATCTATAAGAACAAAAATTAATATATATATATACTAGGTACGATAGGACGCCCGCGTTAGTGGTCATTATGCCTCAAAGGAATTATAAGATGCAAAGAGAAAGGATTGAGAAGGACTTTTTGTAATTTAAGGAGTTGTCAGGAATTGAACTCAACGTCATCAAGGCCAGCAGAAATAGGATTCAGACCTAAACCACTAGACCAAGTACGCTGCCTAAAGTCAGCCAGCTAATAAGACAGAAAATTTTGTTAATCGAATAATAGACCCAATTGTTATATTTGCTTTTCTTGAATTATTTAATAGGAAATAAGTACTACACTGTGGATAATAAATAAACCGTCGTAGACGGGTAAAAATCAAGCTGGCTGATGTAAAAAGAACAAAGCAAGGAAAAAGAACGGCGATCAGTGGTCTCTAGATGTCTAATTTGAACAACTGAAAATAGGATAAAAAGATAAAAGCTACTGTTGATATGCAATGTTGGTGTGAAAACGTACAAAGTTTTGACAATCTTAATTCAAGTGATTTTATTATCATTTTATGAGAAGTTAAGAGGAGTGACTAATTAAGCTGAATCATATTGGCTTGACTAACAATTCGACAAAGTTGTCATGTAAACATGTCTTATTTGAATCGCGGAACAATTTTTGTATGTAACCATGCTTCTAACGAGCAACAAGTTTGTTAATTGCTGAAGACAAATGCTTCCAATATATTAGTTTGATATCTGCCGTTTTAAGTAACATTATAATGCAACAGGTTCTTTCAAGCGCATGGCTACATTTGTCAAATTTTGTTTTTTGAATTTTTGAAAACAACGCAAGAAGTTATAAATCAATTTGTTGAAGAATTGCGTGTTTACAGAGGGACGGATTGAAGAAAGACATTAGCTGGTCAGCCAGCTAATACGGTTACATTAGCAAGTATTTAATTATTAACTTGTAAAGTCACCCATATTATCTCGTTACATATGTCCCTCCGTGCGCACTACTACAAGTCCTACAATTCTCAACCACATTTTTCTTTCTCGTTGTTAACTTGACGACTCGCTAAACGCAGAGATGCAGGTACTCAGAGATGCAGGTACGCAGAGATGTGCCTGCAGACGCAGGCACTTTGCTATATAAAGTAGTTCAAGCGCATACAACTCTATAACTAAAACGGCTATTTCTGAAGGAGTATAAAAAATTACGTTTCTCGGTCAGTAGTCTGAAATTGTATTGCTTAAATTAAGTTTATTGTGAATACGTATACTTTTCAACTGATTTTTGAATTATCCTAGGGACTCAATAGATCCAATGACCAAGAAGTATTTTCTAGCTATAGACAAAAAATTATTGTAGTGGTTAAACAATTCCTACATCGAACGATTTTGTCTAGCGACAGATATATTTTACAATGCAATTCAAAAAGCTGTCATCAAACTAATGTAATGAAAGATGAGGTTTTCAAATGATTAATTGGAAGTATTTGCTTGTAATTAAGAAATTCCAATAAAATTTTTAGCAGTCACGCATTTTTAGTAATCATTTTTTGTGCACGTGATTGTGGATAACGTGAGTAAATTATTCTAGCTCTTATAGCTGTTATGTCAACGCTTTTGGCTGGAAACTACTCAGCTTAAGTTTTCTTTATATCCATCATCTGTTAAGAGCGTACAAATCGCAAATTTCCTCGGCTATGAACGTTTCAACATTTGGCTCCCCATCTGTGGTCTAGGAGACGCGCTAGGCAGACGGTCAGGCGCCTAGCTATATAAATAGATTCAAACGGAAGCACATATAAATTAAATATAATCCATGCCGTCGCGGTATAGTGGGTTTCCCTGCTAGTTTGCCGTGTTGAGATCGATTGCCGGCCTGGCAGGGGAGAGGTTTGTTCTATGGGTTGGGTCTTTTACCCTTCGTGGGTTTTTTCCTTCCCCTCTGGGCACCATTTCCTGGCCAAATGGGTAGTTCTTTCCCTTCCCTGAATGAGCTGTAAAGTACTGGAGTGTTTGATAGGTCCGCAATGGATATGTCAATTAATGTGTGCTTTACTAATGAAATATAATCAAAGCAATCATGCTTGTAAGGAAGCAAAATCACACTAGCGTTTCTCAATCGGTCCGTCAAAATGGAGCTGCTAAAATTCAGGTTTTGAATGCATCTCCTCTTCGAGTTCTCAATTGACTTTCAAAAACTACTTTATTAGCTGGCAAAGCCCAGCTAATGCGAACGTCTGATCTGTATGTGCGCGGCCTACAGATCGCAATTCTTGACCAAATAAAAAAACTCTACGTATTTAAGCGTTTCAGCACTTGGCTTCCCCGGTGTGCTCAGGGGAACTTGCAAAGTACAGGGGATCAGGCGCCTAGCTATATAAACTGAATCGATTGGAAGCGCATATCAACTAAATATAACCAAAACGACAATGTTTCTTAGGGGACAAAATAACAATTGCGTTTCACAGTCAATAGTTTCAAATGGTCCTGCTTAATTTCGGTTTGTCATCCCATCTCCTCCCAGAGTTCTTAACCGATTTTCTTGAAGTCAACGTTAATCGGCAGATCTCGTGGCGTAGAGGAGCACTAAGGTTCGATTTGTGCGAAATTGTCTTTCTTGAGAAAGTTACGAGCAAATTAAAAAGTTGCCGAATTTCTTCGTGCGCTTCACGATAAATCCTATTGCATTACAATGCTATTCAAGCAGCAGTCATCGAACTAATATATTGGAAGCACATGCTTTCAACTATGGACAAATTTGTTGCTGCGCTTCACAAGATATCAGTTTTAATTATAACAATGTCTTCGGACTAATATATTGGAATTGGGAGCAACTACTTCATACTAGTCAGACATTTCGAACTCGTCGTTACCTTCA
>WJEZ01002139.1:0-14483 GCA_009869925.1 Thalassaphorura encarpata | reverse complement strand
TTCTGGGGATGGGGGGGTTCCTTTGCCTTCCTGGAGGCATGGAGCCGACCAACGGCTCCTTTAATTTTATAGTCGTCTACCCAGACAACTCCCCTGCCCTTCTACCCCTCCCATTACTACTACGACTACAACTACAACTCAAGCGACCCCTGCTCCAGAGAGTTCCACCAACATAGAGGAAAGTGTTGGCGTTTGTGTTGGATCCATTGGTAACCTCTTTTTTATAAAATAATTTAATGGGTTTTATCATAATATGCTGTTAGGAAATTATTTTATCAGTCGATGTATTGAGACATGGTGATGGGACGGTATGCCTCTGACTCAATGCATTTTTATTTTGCATTGCAAACAATCCTAACATTACAATTTTTAATAAACGCATAGCATAAATGATTAAGCTATTTAGCTAAAAATAAAACTCGACTAATATTAATTTTTCTGTTTGTTTTACTTCAGGTATTCTCATCATCATTGTCTGTGCCCTGTATTATGGGCCAAGGGCCCTTAATTATCTCCGGAACTGGCGTCAAGGGTACCGGCGTCTCCGCCAGTATGCGGAAATTTTAATAAAAAAAGTACAAACACATTTAGTCCTCATATTCATCATAAAAATGTAATAATTGCCTGTCAAAACCCGTCATCAATAACTAGCAAATACAAGTAACAAGAGCAATGAATTAATATACATCTACAACTAGCAAAGCTGCTCCACTCCAAATTTACAAAATTACAAACTCTTAAGCGCGCCATTCCTCCAGCTTAGCCAAGTGGTATTTTTTCATGTGATTGTTAATCAAGTATTTCCGAGAGGGATAGGAGAATATCCCCCCGTTAGATTTTTTCATTTTCCTGCACATGCCTCTGCCCTCAAGCATACACACATACCAATTCCTTTCATCAATTCTTTTAATTTCAAAAGTTCCATCTGGTACAGCGTAAGTAGTAGCAGTTGAAAGAGAAGAGTGACCGGACAAAATCCGATTCCTTTTTTTAGCCTGTTCCCTGACTAATTTCTCAAATGTGAGACCAATTTCCGAGTCGATATTGGCATTGTTCAGTGAGTCTTCAGAGAAAAAAGATGAATGGTTACGCCGAGGGTTGAGGTCACCACTCCGAGGAGTTGGATGGTTACACCCAAGGCTGTGGTCACCACTTTTTTTTCTGCTTGTTTCAGTAATTGTCCCACTTAAAGGAGGTGGATGGTTGAGCCCAGAGCTACGGTCACCACTCATATGAGTTGGATGGTTGCGCCGAGTGCTACGTCTGTGGTCACCACTTTTTTTTCTGTTTGTTTCAGTAATTGTCCTTCGGGTTATAATAGGTTTCGGTAAAGGAGGTGGATGATTGAGCCCATAGCTACGGTCACCACTCATATGAGTTAGATGGTTGCGCCGAGTGCTACGGTTACCACCTTCCTTACTTTTTGAGGATTTCTTAGCATTCCTTCTCCCTTTATTATTTTTGCCATTTTCCGCTTCTTTCCGATTCCGACTCAGTCTCCGACCCATCATCATCTTCCCAGCCACTCGGGGGTACATAGCTAGGATGCCGTTCGTCTCGAACATTTTCATAGAAATCCAATACACACTGCATGTTTTTTCGGAACAGTCCTTTATTCGCCCACCCCCTGAAAACAAAAAAAAATGATTTAGGTTTCTTCTAGGTTAACCAGGATAAGGTACTCTAAATTTTATACTTTAGTATTTCATACTAAATTTAAAATTGTTTAAATTTGCGACTCTCACTCGGGGGTACATAACTTGGATGCCGTTCGTCTCGAACATTTTCATAGAAATCCAATACACACTGCATGTTTTTTCGGAACAGTCCTTTAGACGCCCACCCCCTGAAAACAAAAAAAAATGATTTAGGTTTCTTCTAAGTTAACCAGGATAAGGTACTCTAAATTTTATACTTTAGTATTTCATACTAAATTTAAAATTGTTTAAATTTGTGACTCAAAACAGCAAAGCTAATGGAACCAAAAGTTTAATCATATTGATGAACGATTAACCAGAAATTGAAAAACAAAGAAGGAAATGAAAAGTTTTTTAGTTTGCCTAGTTCAAGACCAATTCCTGGTATTTGTAATACTTTTAACTTCTTATTTACAACCCCGCTTACCTTCCCAAATCACCCAATTAAACGGAACTGAGGTTTTTTCATTTTTACCCCGGATGCCACCAACACATAAAGAATATATCGCAAAATGAATCCCATAAAAATGGTAATGGACCTTCTGCCCAGAGAACCAATAAATGCTCAAGTACCCAACAACCCAAATACTCATTAAAAAAAACGACTTCGCATTCCACATTCGTATTTTCGTCTAAAGCTAAGCCATTGCTTCTATCTACTGTGCACTTGCATTCATTAAGGTTAAATATTGAGAAGTGAAATTATTTACCTACTTATAGTAGGCAAAAAATTCTCCGCTTTTTACGTTGGTGATCAGTGTCGGCTGGAGTTCTTGAACTACTCGGATCATGTGTGAAATCTTTTTTGATTATCCAACTGGCTTTTTTCTTTTCCAAGTACTAGGTCGTGGTCCCGTTTCTAAAGCAAAGCAAAATTTCACAATAAATATCTGCAGTTGTATTAACTAACTGTACTTGTGATTTAAATTAATCAATTTAATTCAATTTAAAACTTAATCCAATCAAATGCCCTTACTCTCTTCGTGCGCCGTAGCCCTGCTTCGCGATGAAACATGAGTATCAAAATCAAAATCACCGTTGGCATTTGGAGCACCATTGTCCATACTCTTGATCAATTGTTCGTCCTCCGCCTAGGGACAATATAAAATATTATAGCTAAACTCAACTACACTGCCTACCACGTTATTGTATTACAATTAATTGTTAATTTTTACATTCATTCGCCCGCCTGTCGACTTCATAAATACTAATCTAGTTCTTAATATTATTTAAATTTTCAAACTTACAGTAATAGTACTGTCTGGCAATCTCTTCAAGCCGATTTTGCAGGGCTTTAGTTGGCTGTTCCAGTCAGGCAATCTTCTTTTAGCCATCTTTTTTTCAGATTGATCGCAATCTTTCAAGACGACTTGGTCAGATGCACCAGATCCGGCCTCGTCCGAGCTGGTCAGAGTCCTATGGCGCGATTTCTTTCTTTTTTTTGGATCAGGGGAATTTTGAGTCATTTCATTCTGGGCTTGGTGGGGTAAACCAGATTCGGCCTTGTCCAAGGTGGTCAGAGTCTCTTGGTGCCTTTTCTTTCTCTTTTCCTTTGGGTCAGGGGAATTTTGAGTATATTTTATCCTGGGCTTGGTCGGGGAAATCAGACATGGCCTCGTCCAAGCTGGCCAGAGTCCCTTGGCGCCTTTTCTTTCTTTTTTCTTCGGATCAAGGGAATTTTGAGTAATTTCATCCTGGGCTTGGTCGGGAAAATCAGATTCGGCCTCTTCCAAGATGGTCAGTCTGGTCAGCATCGTTTTCTTTATCAAGTGGAGCAAAATCAGTTAAAAGAACTGGGATTACTGACGAATACTCATTACTACACAGCATTGTGCAAATTATGCAAAATCCCTTTTTTAAAGTAAACTGGTTGGGAAGTACGTGTCTTTTTCTCTCGCTGCTTCACAAAAAAAAATGAAAAGTGAAGGGACCCAAGCCAAAGCCAGACGAGGTGAAGTCCAAGGGACTTAAAGTGTGTTCCCAATAGAGCGGGATGTATACCCCATCTACCCCTACACTAAAACTTAAACCCTTTTCCCACCCTGCAGCTCACGCGGAAACCAAAATAATACACTCCCGCTCATCCAGCATATTACCCCATTCAATCTCAGGCCTAACTCTGAATCACCATCTCCAACACAGAAACCCAACACAAAATAAATTTGAAAATTAGCCTTACAGCTACTCCAGTCATTGAATTTTCTAAATTTGTTATAAAAGTTACAACAATTACATCTATCGATTAATACAACTGTGGTGATTCCGGAAAAACAGATAGTGTCATAAATGTTGTGAAATTAATTAATACAAAAAACACAAGTTATTGTAGGTTTGTAAAGCCTATGCGCAATTTATTTAATCGTTTACCAGGCTTAGGGTTTACAATTGTGTCTGTCCAGTTCCAGGTCTCAATACTCTCCCTAACTGACTTCTCATTCTTCAATACTTAATCTTACTTTTCCCGTCGTACGGCAAGATGAAATCATATTCTTTTGTTTTGTGAGTCTTGCACAAAACTGCAAGCGCAAGACAAAATATTGTTTAAGTAAATATTCACATGCCAAATGTGAAGTCACCTCGGATTCCACACGTCCTGCCGTAAGTGTCTGATCTCAGCATAAACTGCAAGAGATCCAGTTTCACTCTTCTTTCCTTTGCCTTAGATTGCATTCTATATTGACATTACACATGCATCTGCATATTTACATTTTCAGGTTCATCACACAACTTTCAATTAAAGACTTAACAGAATTTGGAATTTATGAAATTTAGGAACGACAAGGTATTTCTTGGCATAAAAAAGATCAAAGATTTCTTTATGAAAGAGAGATTGCAAATAGATCTCCCTCTGATTGTCCTACCATTTTTACATACCCATTTTGTTCAATCTTCAAAAACCATCTCCACGACCTCGTTTTTTAAAAAATGAAACTAATCAAGATCTCTCTCACAGTTCTTTTCCTTACGATAGGTTTAATTAGTAATTTTTTGCTACTAGAAATAATTTGTCTCACACCTACGTTACCAAGCGCACATCATATTTTAGCACTATTTACCAATGTGTACAATATTTTTCTAAGGACCTAACCTAACTTGCATTTACCAATGCATAAATATTGCCTTGAAATATTTTGGAATAATTACAATGCGATTGTGACAGAAAATGAATATGACTATTGATTATAAATCCCCACAATTAAATCCTACAATTGGACGGACTATAAATACGGCGCTACTCCTCCTGAACTACTGAATGTAGAAAGGTGAGCGATACGTCAAAAAACGCAGAATTCTTCCGGATAGGGAATAGGCAAGTTACGAAAAGATCAGCGCGCGCGGCCCGCTGGAGGCAGATATAACAAACTTCTCCGTGCCCCTCAAGGTTAAATTGTTTGGCCAGGGAAGGTCGATCTAACCACAAACTTCACTTAAACTGATGTTGAAGGTTAGGATTTTAATTTCACCTTCCACACTGCACTGCGATTCGAACTTCGCGGCCAAAGTAACATGAGACGAGAGAACGAACAAATTCCAGTTTCATTTTCATTCGTACTCAGCAAACCGAGAGACAACGCAACGCAACAACAACGCAGAAAGTCGAGCAGTGCATCAAAAAACGAGAATTCTTTCCGATAAACAATCAGCTCAGCATTTCAAGGGCAGCCAAATCAATCAAGGACTTGAGCTATTAGGCCACTGCCTCCGGAGGAAAAGGAGGACTTGAGCTATTTGGCCACTGCCAATGGATGAAAAAGGGGACTTCAACTAAAATGAATTACGTTGCACCTAAGCCCAAGCCAAAATCAGCGCAGCATTTATCCTTGGAGCACGCAGCAGCGGACTAAGCATCTCATTTATGTAAAGACGGATGATTAATGTTTATTAAGTTAATAAATGTAGCACTACTCCTCCTGAACTCCTGAACGTAGAAAAGCAAATGATACATCAAAAAATGCAGACTTCAACGAGTGAATCGGAAACTCAAACTCCCTCGGTTTAGCGCGAAGCGCTATTACTACAGTGTGCGCGGAGCGCAATAACGCGGTAAAATCCCGGCCGTAAGGCCGGGCTAGCTAGGTAGTATAATATTATTTTTACTACTTTTGTAAAGTTAACATGTTGGAATAAGTTCTGCTTTGTCTATTATGTGATTCTTTGGGTTTCAGAATTACAAAATAACAAATAAATTGGTTGATAAAAACCAATGTGTAGATCTATACTCGATAACTCCTAAGAATGCAGGTCAGACTCTAAGAGTAGATTAATAATCCACTCAATTACAAAATTCAAAATAGCTGGAAACAAAGACTCATCAATTTCAAACCATGGACCAATTTTCCATACAATTGCTTTGAAGGATTTGAAAAATCTTTCATCTAGATGTGAATAATTCGTATCCAATTTCTGAAATGACGCTGGGTAAGCCATGGAATTTGTTGTCCATTCGCAACACTTGGAAATTAGAATTTTTAAGCAAAATAGTGCTGCAACCGCAATCAGAACCAGGCATCCAAGAATAAATCCACTTAGAATCGATTGCATGTCAATCACAGCATAAAGCATAATAATCGTGCACACGACAGCAACTCCAGCAAATAATGGAATCAAATAATAAATCATTTCTTCCAGATGTCGATGAAGAATTTGATGGGCTCTGTACAGAACTTGGTATCTGTATTTCACTTCAGGAGAAGTCACTGAGTTTCGACTATTAAATTATTTTCAAATTAAAAATTGAAGATTAGCCGGTTTATAAATTAATAAATATCAAGAGTATTGTTCAGTAATTAATTACGTACCAAACATTTTCCTCAAGCCAGCCCGAAATTGTTATTGCAAACATGAAAACTGCGACGAGCATGAAAACGCTGAAGAATGCATCCATTGTGTATACATATGCGAAAATTGTTGCAATGATGACTTTGCTTCCAGGAAAATATGGATATGACAAAACCCAAAAAATGTCCCAGTCAAGACTCAAAAAAAATAGAGTGGATGGCAGGAAAAAGACTGTGCTCCCCAACCCCATGACAGTCAGTGCCAAAATGAGTTTGAAAAGAAAGTTTCCTTTTTCTTCAACTTGAGCTGAAATATTTTCTCCGTAGAAAGTCACTAAATACGTATTCATTAGCAATGGTAATTAAGATTAACCTTCATTTTTTCATTTTGTTCTTACTGTGATGTTCGTTGAAGAGAAAAAGTGCATTTCCAATCAATTTGATTTTCTTTTGAAAAGATGGTAGAAGTAATATCAATGCCATGGTGGCTGTAAGTGGCCAAAGTCCAACAAAGCAGAATGCGATCATAGTTTGGAAAGATGGAACGTCAAAAATTGAAATTGCTAGCATAAAATTTGTCGTGAATGCCATTCTCAGGAATATTTGCAAACCCAAATGAAACTGTGTCAGATGCTTGTTCAAATTTGGGTAACTTTGCGTAAACGGCAGGAGGTCGACCAAGCGATGTTGATGAGAATCCCATCTCCAGGGTATGGCTCGAATTGAGGTTCCAAAAATAAAAACGTAATTCCATAATTTGAAGAATTTGTCTGTCAGCATTTTGTGCAATTTTTGTATAAATTCAAATTCAATCGAATTAAAGAATTATTTTTTTATAAACTTATTTTTTCGAAACAACTACTTGAAGTTTTGTATATTTTGCTTGGAAAGTAGCAGGGTTACACGTTAAATGGTTGAAAAGACTTGATATGCAGACCTTTTTTTACATTCGCTTGGTTATTCCTTATAGACGGAGCTGAAATTAAATTGTAAAAGTCGTCTAAAATTATTCAAACTTATTGATTGGATTTTAAAAATTTATAAATGAAATAATGCACAGCTCTTTTCTCCTCGTTCTTCTACCAACTTTACCTTGACCTACTTCTGCAAAGCTGTAGAGTAAGTAGCCCCCAATATTTTACATCCAACGTTGGCGCATGACTTCATTTTTAAATTTTTAATATCCAATCAGTCGGGACATGAATAATTTTAGACGACCTTTACTATTCAGTCGTACCAAATAAGGTAAACTATAAATTGAAATATAATATACTTTTCCTTTGAGGTAAGAGCAAGAATATAAACGAATGGTAATTTGCCATAGCTAACCAACGAAATAAAGAGAACTCAAACGCAGACTCAAACAGCTTTAAATATATAGTTAATTAAATAACACAGTATTTGGTCATATTTATGTATGTTTTATATTTTCGTCATCTAATTTTGTTCAATTCTTTTGACTGTATATTTGGTCACAATTTCACTATTTGTGACTCTTTCATTTTTTTAATTTAATTTTATATATCGCTTATGCTACTTGCTTCTTTGTATTTTCTACAAAGATTTTAACTAGTTTGACTACAGTGAGCAAGGTTATGCAATCATGTCAATATTTACACTACTATATACTATTTAGATTAAATTAAGATCCCGCGACGCAATTTGAGTCCAAGTATGCAAATAGAAGGACCAAAATTGGCTGCTAGATAAACCTAAAAATCTATAAAATTATTCTGATATGGGTGGAATTGATTATACGGAAAAGTACTGTTATTTGAATAGAACAGTCAATATCAAACAAAACGGCGAGCCAAATAATTACTTTCAAAATCTACAATTTACATCTATAAGCTATTTTAGAATAAACCGGATGAACTGAGGAGATGCGGAAAGGAGTGAATTGTGAATCACCGGGAATTGCATAAATTGGATTGTCGTAATGGTTAGGAATTGCGTATGAGTTTGACTGGCAAGAATTGTATTGCTGACTTTGGTAAGTAGAATTGATTGGAAATTATTAACTGGGCTGATGCTGATGAGTTAGATTGACCGGAACTGCATGGATTGGTGTACTAGGTCGATAGACTAAAAATGAATTGAGACGCTGAGTCGCAATTAGCCATTTTACTTTATGATGTGAGCATCGACCTAATGCATCCATATAAATGCAGCTGTATATCCAATCGACTGGTTCCCTGGGTATAAGTTGATAGAATGTGAGACTATTGTGTCTCCAATTACTGTTTCTATGTCAATTTTTGTTCATCTACAGTGATTCCATCTGAACACATCCATATGTATAAGCGCCTGAGCTCCTAGCTAACACCCAGGCAAACTCAAGTCCGCAAACGCTCAATTCCGAGGAATTACGATCTGAAGAGTGCTTACGGACCAAGATGCGAACATATGCATAGACTCAAACTAATGTAATGTATCTCGTCAATGATTGCTGGTAGTTTCGAAGCTTTCCGAAATCATGATTTTTCTAGACAAACTTTGTTTCCGCCTCGCCGTCGCTGTTTTAAATATCTGTAAATACCATTTTCTCTGGTGATTTTATCTCCAACCAGCAGGCACGAGCAATAATGATTTAAGAAAACAAAGACTTCAATTGGTTTCACTTTTAATCACTGTTCAAAACTTTCCGACATGGATAATGGCTTAAGGAAACAAAGTAACAATAATAAACCGTTTTAGGCGGTGAAATAGAGCTGGCACAAAGAGTTGATAGGTTGACGGAATTGAAGCTGTATCAATTAGGTTGATGAGATAGAAGCGTTGCTAAAAGTTAAGACAATGCATCGTGCTTTGCCTGCTAATAGCCTGGGCAGTTTGATTTCAGCCAAAAACAAAAAACACCAATTCAAAACAATAAGGGATGTAGTTAAAAAGTTAAAATAATAAGCGTAAATGTGAACACATTCAAGTTAGAACGTGCTTGCAAACTGTTCATGGAATGACATAGATAGTTTGTAGTTGATAAGAATAACATGCATTTCCATATGCTTCCTGTCTATTTGCAACAGAAGCGGACTGAATTGAGCTTAGGAGTTGCTGACAAGGAAACCTTTTCACATGTTGGTCAGGCCTAGACCCGACATATTTTTTTCTACATTCATTAGGGTCCCAGGCATGGAATAACTCAAAACTTGCCTGTTGAAATCACAATTTTTTGAAATATAAATTTTTGAAAGTTTGGTCAAAATTTTTCCAATGGCGAATTCACCAAATTCGATTAGTCTTTCAGATTTGCAGAATTTTTCTGCAAATTTTCATACCTGGTTGGATCCATTTGGATAAAGTTGATTTTGCATCAAGTTCTTGGAAGGACATTGGAGCAAGGCCTCGACAAAGAAATGATGAAAAATCAACTTTATCCAAATGGGTCCAACCAGGTATGAAAATTTTCAGAAAAATACTACAAATTTGATGGACTAATCGAATCTGGTGTATTTTAATTTTTCCTATGCCTCGCCCGTAGTCTACTAAAATGTGTCAAAATGCAAAATGGAAAAATCAGCATGGAATTTTACCCATGAAAATTTAGTTTTTAAAGACCATTGGAAAAATTTTGACCAAAATTTCAAAAAATTATATTTCAGAATATTCTGATTTCAACAGACATGTTTTGAGTTATTCCATGCCTGGGAACCCTAATGAATGTAGAAAAAATATGTCGGGTCTGGGCCCGACCAACATGTGAAAAGGTTCTCTTGTGACTTGGCCAGCTAATAAAGAAAGGGAGAGAAAGTGAAAGAACATATGCAGACATAGTCCTGCACATGTTCAATTCAAGGCAAAAAACTTTCAGTTGGAGTTCAAGAAACGGTTTTTTAGAAAGTCGGCTTGCAGTGCTTAGGAAGAGTGCCTTCGTATTTCTTAAATTCTGTTGAAGCTTAAGAATATATAAATGCAGGTGTAACTCAAAAGTGGCCGTCACCTTTAGCAATAATTCGCATTTAAAGAAACAGAGCCCGGTCTTGTGTCCATCTAATTATTGTGAAGCGCCAATAAAGTTTTGAGAAGTGAATACTTTCCAACAGATGTTCTGAATCGGTTTACATCAGCCCAGAACAAGTGCATGCTTCCTCTTGTGTACGACTGCATAAGCTGTGATTTGCCAGCTAGCTAATAATTGCGAGCAAAGCAAACAAATGGCTTTGTAAATAAGCTTTCTCCAATTATTGCCACGGTCCGAAATTCCCTTATTTGAGCTTATGGTTCTGGAAAGTTGTGCTCAGTAGAAACGGAGCAATCACTGGAATATCTTCCCATAATGCACAAATACACTACTTTCGATTGCTACGAACTGTATTTTAATACTACCAGTAAAGCAGGAATTGAACCCTTCAATTTTGACAAAACAAATTTAAAAATTAAATATTGCAAAAAAGGCTTCATTCGTTTACATTTCATTCACAATATTTTAAGATCGTGTATCCAATTGTTCGTCGCTTGTTTAATTTTATTTCAAAATTTGTGGACTAGATTACGATATGACACTATGGGTGGGAAGGGATATTTGGCCCAAGGACTCTGGATTCTTTGCATCACAATGCCAACTATTATTTTAATATCAACATTTGCAAGGGCCAATGATATTGCGACAACTCAAACAAATTGGATACAATTTGAACACAAATTGGATCGTAAGTTTTAACCTTTATTTTTACTTTTCACTACACTGAAAATATTTTTCCTACTGCTTTTTTTTGCCAGAGATATTGCCGGAGGATGAAATCTCGAGGAAGAAGCGAGTTTTATTTCTTAAAATTCAATACGGCATTGATTTCATTCTGATTGTTCTTGGATTCGTTCTAATGATTCCAATGGTAATTTTTAAATCTCGATTTCCACCATTTCTCAATTCAATTTACTTGCCAAATCCAACCAATCAACAACAACGGAATTTCCCAGCTGATGGTATGCTGGCATCTGGCGCTCTTTTTCAAATGATTCAAGATCAACATGGGACTTTTACAGCTTGGGGTTTCTCATGCCTATTCGGATTGGTCGATTGTTTACCTTGTTGTGACGCTTGGCAATGTGCATCTGCATTTGATCTAAAAATTAGCATGATGTGTCGAACTCTCTCAAATGCATTGGACAGAATCAAGATACGAGTACTTCTAGCAGACAAAGTCAACGAAGTCGTAGAAATCGATCCTTTGATAATTTTATACAAAAGTATGCATATATTAGTTCTGCAAATTCATTCAGCATTTGGTGCAACAATTGTCACCCAAGAAATGCTGAATTTATTGGCAAATGTTCTTGTATTTTACGAAGGATTGGTTGGTGTTGACGATAGTTTAATTCTACTTTTTTTCTTTATCAATACTTTTGGACTGGCTATTCGAATGTATATGATTTATTTACCGATGATGCAAGTATATTTTAAATCAGTTCAACTCAAAGACCTTCTCAAGAAGTCATGCCAAAGCCAAGTCACTAATAGAGAGCGGGAAAACAAAAAATCAAAATCAAAATTGAAGAAATTGATTCGATCAATGCGACCACTCTTGTTTCGACCTGCAGGATTACATAGAGTAACTCCGACCTCTATCACAGACTATGTTTTGGCATTATTCTCTTACGTAGTTACATTGCGATCTGTATAAAATCAAATAAATTTGAACTAATAAATGGTTCCAATAATCTGAGTTTGAACTTCGATCTTACTCGTGTAATTATAAGTAGAAGAATTCTCAGGGCCAAAATCCAAATCAAATCAGAAGACTATGAAATTTTGATTCAGTCGAAGACGGATTAACCCGATTTCGTGTATAAATCGATATTTGTCAATGAAACTTTTGTAGGTATACAGAGCTATATTATACTTAATAATTACATTATGGCATCATACATTTTTACTAAATTTCTGTGAAGTCAAGAATATTTCAGCGTTTGAATTAATACTTTTTATACCTGTACAATTAGATTTGAAATTACAGAGTTAAGATAGACAAATAAAATAATTGGCAGGAATGCTTAAGCAAAATACGTGTCCACTTCTTTTCTTTCCTTTGGTTAGAATTTTTCTGGACTCTGTTATTAATTGCGACATATTATTCTGCAATTACTCCTGTCTTAAGCTACAATTTGACGCTAGAGCATTGAGCTTACCCTTGAACATGTACTTGGTGAAAAATCAACTTTATCCAAATCAGTCAAATGAGGCTTTAAAATTTGAAAAAAAATAAGGGAAACAACATGTAGTATTCGATTTTGATGAATTTTGATGTTGCCCTTTACCTTACCTGTAGATGACAAAAACACCTCGAAATTCAAAATGGAAAAATCAGCATGGGATTTAACCCATGATTTTTTAACTTTCACGGGGGGGACCATTGGGAAATTTTTTTTCAAAATTTTAAACATTTCTACAAATTTGACCTTTGACCTCGCAGAGCTAATATTATGCACATGATCATTCCTCGTCATGGTCGTCACGTTGGTAGTAGTGCCGTCCCAAAAGGAGACGAACACCTCAAGTGGTTACCTTGTAAGTCCAACTAATCTGTGTCCAATTTTAGCATTACACATTAGCCAACTCATCAGCTCAGCTCACTTCCATCATCAATCCAATTTGTTTATTTGACTACCAACCTACTAACCAAAATCAAGGGATTTAGACAAGATTTACAAAAAAAGTTTTATTCCTTTCCATTCAACCCATTTTATTCTAAAAATGAGTTTTATTTTGACGATTTTGACTAATGCGAAGTGGACGGTAGCTATGAAAGGAAAAAGTCCCGGCTCGACCTTGATGTTATAATTCCTATAGAGCGGAATGTAATCGGGCATAAAGAAAGGCGGGTTTTCTCCTTAAGCTTTCTCCTCACTTTCCATTATCTTGTCATAAATTTAATGCCTAATTAAATCAAGTTGATCTAGTCTTTATTATAACTCAATCAAATTATTNAATTGGTATGCTGTTTGGGTTGAAATGGGTCATAAATTCCAAGACATAAGCCAAGAAGATAAATCCACCAAATGCTAACAAATTGGTTTTGTTTTTATCCATCTTTTGAGTATAGAAAGGTAGAATCCATTTCTACACAGAGTTGATACCAGGTTGAACATGAGAAGTGATTAAAATCCAAAATGACCATAAGGGATAAGGTTGGATGGATAAATCATTTGAATTGTTTGGCTGTTGAGGACAAATGTTGAAGACAAGGGATTTGATTGTTTCAACGGCTTTTCTTTCTCTCTTTGGCCCACAATTTTTATCCCAAGAGAAACTCATAAATAATATTAGTGTCAATTCCACTCTTCTTTTCCCCTTGAGATTGTCTGGAGCTGATCCATAAGGACCAACCCACTCAAAACTTATCAATACGGACCTCTTCCTTTGGATCCGTTTGGATTGTTTGCAATTTAATTGGATCACAATTCAAGTGGTATAAAGACCAAGTCTAGTAAGTCTATTCAGATAAGTTAAAATGTTAGAATTTGTATTTGAGATCCGCCTCGTTGTATTTGTATATGGAGAGATGAGAGAAGGAAAGAAAGGCTGAAGGCAAAGTTAGATTGGTTTTTGAGAGAAGAAAAGAGGTCGAGTGAGAAATTGAAGGAAGAAAAATGGATTCATGTCATCCGAGACGAAAGTCCTTAAATGTTTTGCCCAAGTCTCAAGGAAGGAAAAGCTCATGTAATGTGATTCTCTCTGGATGAGTGAGTCAAGGGACATTTGCTCCAAAGGAATGGAATCAGGTGTCATGATGAGTCTTTTCATTCAAACTATAATTCCTTCTACTACTTCGCTACAACTCCTCATCCACACATTAAAACAAACACCAACTCCAGTGGGCTCCTCACATAATGGCTAAAATGAATATGAGAAATTCAAAAGAAAAAGAGATTTAATTCATATCTCTCTACAGAAGTTAAAAGAAGAAATAGAAAGGAGAGGTTCATTCAATTGAATCTATTTCATCCTTTCACTCGTACATCTCCAATGTTACATCTTGAGAAGAGAGAACCCATGAATTTCTTTGCCTTT
>WJEZ01002138.1:0-14490 GCA_009869925.1 Thalassaphorura encarpata | reverse complement strand
TTTCAGATCGTCATCAGCCTTTCTCTTTTCTCCATGCGGACTAGTACTTACATCGGCACCACGTAACCAGTAGCGTAGCCGGCCCAATTTTACACGTAGACTAGGAGTAGGCTAAAAAAAATAGGTAGGAAATATTTCTTCATGTCTACTTAAATAAACTCATATAAATGTTGACTGACAAATACTATTTACGTATAGGCTAGCCGAATTTACGTATAAGCTAAAGCACTGCAAGTAACTCCTACAAGTTTTCCAAATTTTTATTTCCTACATAAAAATAACAATTTATCTGTTTACCTCGCATTTTCCACAATTTAGCGTCTGGCATAGCACAGACATGAAGCTCGTTGTATCCTTTTCCAAGTAATGGATCCCTGAACAATTTTCCTTCTTGCACGTATAAAGCAAATCATCTTCCTTTCCTGCTTGACTCAGAGATCTTGCCAAATATTTCTCGTATGATTGAGGAGAAACTAACTATAAGTAAAAGAAGAGGAGGCTATGCTTATGAAATTTTGGATTTTGTAATAATGCGTTGTGTTTTCATACTGCTTTGATCTCTGGATCCAATAGATAACCATCACAAAATAATTCTTCGCTAACCGGGCACTTTATTTGTGAGGCGGTTGATTGTTCAATCAGTGTTCTGATACATTCTCTAATTTAAAACATAAAATTGAAAGAAATTGTGTTATATATTTGTCTTTTTTATTAAAAAACAGAAAAACCTGCAAAACGTGTGCAAACATTTGTTAAGCACAATGCCTTCGCCTTCGACAATATCAGCAGAGCAAAATATACATTGGGATTCTCCAACCGTTACGATCAAATCAACTTCACTGGAAGACATTTTTATTTTATCTGGTTTGTTTAAAATAATCCCTAGAGACTTTATGAGTCTTGGAGCAATAACAAATTTTGCACCTCAAAATCTCAGAGTCTCAAAAGACTACAGCAAAGAAAGTCTTGAAACTCTTCATGAATGTTTCCTCCAAAACTAAAATATTATTTGTAGCCAATCCCCTGACGATTACTTTGATCAACGATTTCAAGTTTTAAACGCCAGAACCAAGTTGACATTGGTATTGTCAAGGGATTTGTGTTTACTTGAATGTTTTTCAGGAGATCTTAAAATGTTTTAGGACCACCGGGGAATCGTCCAGCGGTTCCAGAACATGGACCACGATGTAAAGTGATTCAAATTAATTGTCATTGTATGGTAATATTTAAATTTTTAAGAGTTAATTAAAAGAAGATACTGAAAATGGCTTCTAGTGAAGTCCATTTGATTACGACTGTTGGAGAATCCCAGTGTGCCTTTTGCTCTGTTGACATTGTCGAAGGAGAAGGCATTGTGCTTAACAAATGTTTGCACACGTTTTGCAGGTTTTTGTACTTTGTTTGAATAAAAAAGGCAATATGTTACGCATTTTCTTTAAATTCTAATTTTTTAATTAGAGAATGCATCAGAGCAGCTATTGAACAATCAACCGACCCCCAAATAAAATGTCCGGTTAGCGATGAATTCTTTTGTGATGGTTGTCTTTTGGATCCAGAGATCAAAGCAGTATGGCAAAATGATACCTAATTACTAAACTAAAAATTAAAAGCCTAGCTTCCTCTGCTTTTACTTGCAGTTAGTATCTCCTCAGTCATATGAAAACTATTTGGCAAGATCAGTGACTCAAGCAACAAAAGAGGACGACTTGCTTTATGCGTGTAGGAAAGAAAATTGTCCAGGACTCTATTATTTAGAAAAAGATACGTCGAGCTTCATATGTACCCTATGCCAGATGAGGAATTGTGTAAAATGCAAGGTAAACAGCGGAATTATTGTTTTTATGATTGAAATGAGAATCAGGAGAAATTGTAGGGATTACATGGTGCTAATGTAAGATGCCACCCCCATGGGGAAAAAAGAAAGGCTGGTGATGATCTCAAGGAAAATACAGTGAAACAGCAGCGGTTGGNTTATTGTTTTTATGATTGAAATGAGAATCAGGAGAAATTGTAGGGATTACATGGTGCTAATGTAAGATGCCACCCCCATGGGGAAAAAAGAAAGGCTGGTGATGATCTCAAGGAAAATACAGTGAAACAGCAGCGGTTGGATGAATCCCAAGCTGAAGCAGATCAGGAATTGGCAACTGATTGGGAAAGTCGTTGGGAACAAATGCAAAAACTTGTTCAAACCAACACAAACCAAACTGACGTAATTAGTAAAATTTTAAGATTCGTGTTTGAATTGGATACTTTAAAAAATAATTTATTAATTTAAAGAGTGACAATGGATCGGGAGACGCTCAAGCTTTATTCGTGGATTTTCTTCAAACTACGGACACTTTAATCTCCACAGAGCCATTTGAATGCTCAATTTGTATGATGGATATTCCTGCAAACACAGGAATTATTCTCCAAGAATGCTTTCATACTTTTTGCCCGTAAATAAAGTTTATTGCATTTCACTTAACTTTGAAAGCATTTCATTATTGATATTATATAATATTTCTTGCAGAACTTGTCTCAAATCAACAATTGAACATTGTGAGGATCCTGTGGTCAAATGTCCTTTTAAAGGAACTCACACTTCCTGTGATGCAGTCATTAATGATTTTCTTCAAACTACGGACACTTTAATCTCCACCGAGCCATTTGAATGCTCAATTTGCATGATGGATATTCCTGCAAACACAGGAATCATTCTTCAAGAATGTTTCCATACTTTTTGCCCGTAATTAAAACTTATTCCATACTCAGACTTAAATTCTCAAATTAATTAATTGTCGCTATATCTTAGAACTTGTGTACAGTCAACAATTGAGCATTGCCAGGATCCTGTGGTCAAATGTCCTTTTAAAGGAACTCACACTTCTTGTGATGCAGTCATTAACGAGCGTGAAGTTAAATCAGTAAGAGTTAAACTTCCTAATGTTATGTCATTTAAGTTACTATGTTTTTTAATTAAATTTAAATATTTCAGCTGGTCTCAAAAGAAATCTACGAGCGTTATTTGTCTCGTTCAATTTCCACAGCTGAAATGTACTCAGAAACAGCATTCCACTGCAAATCCGTGGATTGTCCAGGTTGGTGCGAATGCGAGGAAGATGTACATGAATTCAATTGTCCCATTTGCAAGAAAACGAATTGCATCAAGTGTAAGGTGAGTTACAGTGGTTATAAAAAATTTGAAGGTCCTGATTTAATTGCCTTGTGAATTCCAGGCCATTCATGAAGGCCTTAGTTGTGAAAAGTACAGAATGCGTGAAATATTAACTGAAGCTCATAAAAACGAGGAAGTTGCTTCAGCAAAGAAGCAAGAAGTATTAAATTTCCGTATCGGTTTTAAATATTTTGATTAATTTAAATTGCATCTATATATTTCTGAGCAGGAGCTAATTCGGAGTGGAGAAGCTATGAGATGTCCTAAATGCAAAATAGTTATTATTAAAAATGGGGGTTGCAACCGAATTCAATGTCTCAGTTGCAACGAGACATTATGTTGGGCGACGAAGGGATTACGCTATGGTCCCAAGGTAGTACTTTTTCCGCTTTCGCCTGATCTGTATCATAATTTGAATTAACCAAATTGATTTCAGGGCTGTCAATGCGGCGTCGACGGTAAATTGTGTCATCCTAAATGTTGGCATTGTTAGAACGACCTTTTCTTTAAATGCCCATCGTACCTAGATTAATAAAACTTGAAAATTTTGTAAAGAGAACTAAAACCCTTTTTATTTTAATATAAGTCAACAACTGCTACATCATAAATATGAGAGTTCACAGTTACAAGTAGATATGTTGTATGATTTAGTTACTAATTAGTCCGTACTCACATGATAATAAATTAATAATGTAGACAAAGATGATTGTCTAGTAATAGCTCCAGTCAGTTTGTAGACTCTAATGGCATCCTTTTACATTTTTTGTGGCACAGTGTCTTTCCATCTGCGCGGCATCTGCACCCTCCTGACACATCTCCTGTACCCTAATAAAAATTACAAAGACTATTAGATTTATCACTGCAGTTTTGGTTAGGGTTCTACTTCCATACCTTTGGTCCCCACCTTGGACCCTTGGTGGCCCAACAAAGCATTGTTTTGCACATTTTGCATTCAACTCCATCACATCCACCATCTTTTACGATTACAGCTTTGCACTTCGAGCATCGCATTGCCTTTCCGTTTGTAATGAGTTTCTAGAAAATATTATGTTGTTTGATGAGAAAAAGCAAAATTAATAAATTAAATAATAATTTTACATTCAAAGCCTCCTGGGACTTCTTATCCTGTTTTTCATATATATTCTTCCTGTATTCCTCACAACTAACGACCTCATGAATCATCTGAAAAAATAATTCCATTTATCCACATAGCTTCGATTTTTGCACTGTATTCAAGTTATTACAAACCTGGCATTCGATGCAGTTAACTTTATCGCAAATAGGACAATGGAATGTTTCGGCACCTCGCTCTGCCTCGCACCATCCGGTACAGTTGAGAGATTTGCAATGAAATGAGTTCCCTGTGCAAAGTTCAGCTTTGCTAACTGAGCGTGCCAAATATTTTTCATAAAGTTCTTCTGAGACCAACTATAAGAATTATTACAAATTAGAATATTAAATATCAATACTATTTTGATTGTTGAATTAATCTTGATATATTACGTACGGATTTGACTTCACGTTCACGAATGAAAGCATTGCAAGTAGAATTAGCACCTTGAAATGGACATTTGACTTCTGGATCTTCAGAATAATCGATAGTAGATCGAAGGCAGTCACTGAAAAAATTAGATCAAGGCGTTAGGAGAAATATTCAAAAATAGTGAATATAAACCAAGTACCGGCAGAACGTGTGAAAACAATCCTGAAGAATGATTCCTTCGCCAGGGCCAGTCTCCACAAAACAGATTGGACATTCGAACGACTGAATTGCTACAATAACACCTGATGTGTCTAGGTTATCAACATATGCTTGGCTACTTCCACCCTATTAATAATATGTTTTGATAAGAATTTGTTGAAGTATATTTCCGAAACAACTCACGTTGGATGTCCCAGGAGCTTCTCGGACAAGATTTTGCATTTGTTCCCACCTTGCATTCCAGTCCTTTTGCATTTCAAGATTTGCCTTAGCTTCCGCCTCTGCTTCCAAACGCTGTTTTTTAATGAGATCTGCTGATTCAAGGTTAGTGTC
This sequence comes from Thalassaphorura encarpata, assembly GCA_009869925.1. NCBI lineage: Eukaryota > Metazoa > Arthropoda > Collembola > Poduromorpha > Onychiuridae > Thalassaphorura > Thalassaphorura encarpata. The sequence goes on along the minus strand of WJEZ01002138.1, from coordinate 9,295 downwards.
GGGTTTCCTCTTCTTACGCGGGCATTTATTCTTTTCGGGATGTAGGCCCTAATGGTAACCATTTTAGTAAAAGGACTTAATAAAGCATTACGTATGTCATCAGTTCAAATTAATACCTTGCATTTTAAACAATTAGTTTGGAAGCACAATTGACATTGAAAACTTGTCACTTTGTCTTCCAAAGAATACATCCCTGTGCAATCCTTCTCTTGACATTTAGCAAGCTTCCCATCCTCCGTCGCTTTTGCCATTGATCTCCCCAAGTATTCCTCGTATGACTTAGCAGAAATCAACTAAAATCAAAATTATAAATTGTAATTTGAAGCATAGTGAAATATGATATGATATTAAAAGCTAACCGATTTGATCTCTGGGTCAAGAAGGCAACCTCTACAATGAGCCTCTTCACCGATTGGACATTTTATTTGTGGTGCATCAGTCTGTTCAATTGCTTCCACCAGACATGGCCTGAAAATATTGAAAAGAATTAGTAAAATAATCCAAATTAAATCTGTAGTCAATTGAAAAATTCAAACCTACTTGCAAAAAGTATGCAAACATTGATTGAGCATAATTCCTTTACCGATTGCAATATCAGAATAACAAAATAAGCATTGGGCTCCACCGACAGATTCCAAAACTTGAACTCCTTCTGAACCCATCTTCTTCGTAATTTTTATAATTTGTACTTTGTAGTGTCAGTCAGTTTAATTTGTTTGATTCGTCGTCATAATCAGCTCACATGGGCATCTGTAAGATAACGAAATAGGGCATTAGCATATTGTACTGCTATTGGGACTGAAAAATATTCATTGGAAAACAATAAATTATGATACAATTTTAGTAATGAATGACACATGATAAACGTAAACCACAATAGAAATAGAGCAGACCTTACTTTTATTTATAATTTATTGCAATGACAGAGACAGCGATATGATTTACTTCATTAGAGTCGTCTTTAGTAAATTAAATAGCCTTCGTCCCTTGCATAGACTTGCCCACTTCGTCAACCTATCAACAGGCTAAATGACACTACTTGCATTCAATTCACCTTAATTTATAGTAAATAACTCCGAAACCAGTTCCTATGTTAAACATAAGGCATATTCGGTATCGGTACATATGATTAACATGAAGGTTAACAGGTACATGCAATCCTAACAGGATTGACCGAATAAAAAACATCTACTATACTATTACGTTATCTTATCGCTACTGACGTTATTATTACCTGTACAAGTCCTGTCCTGTCCTGTTCCTGCCTGCTGAGTCAATGATCAGTTCACCTTTAACTTTCTACGATAGCCTGATGGGCATGAATTAAAATCCACGTTCGTTTCAGAGACGAATTTTGAGACTCTCTATTTCCTTCCGCCTTACGACAATTGTTTACGGTTGTTAGCTTGACTCACCCCAGAACAGAGTTGTTCCTGCCTGCTGAGTCAATGATCAGTTCACCTTTAACTTTCTACGATAGCCTGATGGGCATGAATTAAAATCCACGTTCGTTTCAGAGACGAATTTTAAGACTCTCTATTTCCTTCCGCCTTATGACAATTGTTTACGGTTGTAAGCTTGGCTCACCCCAGAACAGAGTAGAGGCTAAACAAACACTACACTGCATTGGGGTCTTTAAAAGCTGATGTTTCCTTATCGCCACTGGTGCGGTTAATTAAAGAATTAATTAAACGCTACTTTAAATTGTCAATATAATTGTAAGACGGATTTTGAAAATAAAATGTAACTAGTTATGCATGGATAAGGATTGACTTAACGAGTAACGGGAAACTGCATAGGCAAATAGCAAAAGCTATTTATGGTCAGGTAGACATAAGCAAGTAAACAGTAAAAATTTAGGAAATAACTAGCATCTAGCATAAGGCGAAACTGTAACAATAAATATTATCAGCTGTACTGCTACTGTTACATTTAAATATTTAAGACTTGGAAGGAGAAAATAATTCAGAAATTTGAAAATAAACGTCGAATTTGCAACTAGAACTAGCCTTAAGCTGGTCATTCAATTCTATCAATTGAGAATATTGTTTACACAAAACATGACCTCTGACCTGAAAATATCATAGGAAATTTGATGGCTTGTTAGTATTTATGTTTTCATAATCAATTCATTCATTATGCCACCACTTGCGCTTGGCCTTATTCGTATCATAGTGCCATTCTAAACTCAGTTCAATCGACCAGCACAGCAGTGAAAGTTTACCTAAAATTCTGAATGCTGAATGTATTGGAGTTATGTATAGTTCCTTGTCCGGGTTTACTGGTTAGATCCAGATTCAAGAGCAAAACTGTAAAACTATGGCCGATGTTTTAGACGAGGGATGAATGGGGGAATGAATCGAATCATGCGACACAGCTGATCGAGCTTAGAAAACAAATGATAACAGCTCAACATTAACCGACGCTCGTGTCCGGTTGAACTTTATGTGGTTATCTTGTCTGTATTTTAGCTGTGTCAACTTAAGAAAGAAAAATTGAGAGTTTAAGAATGTAGCTTGACAAACCGTAACCCATTAGATTATTTTTAGTTCAGAAGTTTATTTCCGTACGTAAGAACAAATAATGCATTGTATGTTTCAGAACACATGATAATTTGGTCAGAATATGTCCATTTGGAAGTTTTAAGTGCATTGACATTAGTCCATGTGTTGTTGATTTTGAAGTCGAAATAACATTTCTGACGAATTTTTTAATTTCCTTGTTATTAGAGTCCAGCAATAAATTCAGTTCAGTTATAACTTTGTTGAAATTATTATTACTCAAGGAAGGCAATAAACTTGTGTCTGCCTGCCAATGCTGAGCATCAATAATGAGCGTTGAGGTGCAAAAATTACAAAACATTTCGTGTTTGTTCTGAGAATTACAAAGCGTGCCCTGCCAAGCGACTGACTGATATGCTAGGATAATTTGCGTAATGGAAATCCAGAAACGTAACGAGCACATGTTAATTTTTTGCAATTCCATTCATTGCACAAACAAGATATATCACATCTGGGAACTGCTCATACATAATTGGTTTCTGGGTGCTGCAAGTGCAAATATGCTGATCCAGCAGGTCCACAAAGTGTTTTCCAGCTCCTCGTCGCGTGCTCAGGACAAGGATGAATTCGGTAGAATTCATTAGGGTTGAAAATTATCGATTTTTTTATCATTCCCATGGTCTCGTGCTCCAAGCCCACACATACTAGCAGAGCGCTTTGATCATCATGCTCAAACTTCAGTTGCTCCATTTAAATAATTTCAAAAAGAGTTAAAGCTAACTGACAGGCAGCAGGTTAATTCTAAATTCATAAAATCATAATGGGTATTCACAGGCTATAACCTTGAGGTACACTTCTGAATTTTTAGCCAATTAAGAATAGGATTCAGAATACAGTATTATTTTACACACCAGTGATAGCAATAGCATAGCATAGTAAGATGCCTACATTTTTATACCTGCTTTCCCTTTTTTGTGGATTTGGTAAGAACATACGAAATTATATTTTATTTGTGTCGCACAGGACTGTTTAATGTTTTATTTTTACACGGAAGGATTAGGAATCCAAAGTTACCTTCCTCATCCGGAACCAACGGATGATCTCATTAGAGTCCAATTTAAACTCAGATTAGATGCCAGAGAACAAGAATTCCTGCCGAAAGCATCCTTAATAGTTTGTAAGTCTTTAGGATTTTATTTCCCATTTAAAATTACATAAGATTATATTGCAAATTGCAAATAGCTGCCGAGGAGTTCAAACCACCAGTTTCCTCTTCTAAGCGCTACGAGTACAATTTCAAAGGTCAACAATCCATCTCAGAATATTCAACTGCCAGTGACCAATTGACCCCATCATTGAATGGAAATTCGTCACACCAAAGAGTATTATCAGTTCCAGTTACGATCACACGAGTACATCCACACTCGGGGCAACCTGACAATCGTTATCATCCCACTCCACCGCTGATTAAATTCCGTTTTGGAGTGGTAGCCGATTTAGATGAGAAATCTACAGGGATGATTGCCTTAGAAAAGGGTGACCCAAGGGCAAGTCGAGTTTGGGTATCAGACCTACGGGAAGGAATTTTATCTATCCAGAGAAATCGAGAAGATGGTGAACTATACAATGTGAGTTTTGCCCGCCCAAACTCTTATATTCTTAATGAGTAATTCTGAAAATATTTTATTTTTTTTACCAGATTACAGTAGATTGGAAAGATAAAAGTCCTCGATTAATAACTTCTGGACTCAATTATGCTGGTCGTGGAATGGAATTGTCCACACTTAATATTTTTGATGGCAAATTATTAGCATGTGATGATAAAACGGGTGTGATTTATGAACTGCCGATTGACGACAAGAGTGATACTAATTCGGAAATCATTCCAAGGCCTTGGGTAATTTTACCAGATCTGAATTCGACAATTCCAAAAGGTACAAGAAATTATGCCAATTTTGCAATCAAAACCATAAAACTTATTTTTATTCTGTATCCAGGATTCCAATGTGAATGGGCAACTATTAAAAGACGAAGAACTGTGGATTGGATCCCATGGCATTAATGAACTCAACGCTCGCGAAGAAGTGACAGAAATGCCAAAGAAATTTATTCATCGCGTTACCCCAGACCGAGGCGTTGCAACTTTAAATTGGTCGAGAAGATTTGACAAGATGAGCCAAGCGCTGTACATTCCTAAAACTGGTAGCTGAATAATCCTTGTATTGTGGTTATCATTTGTGGTTCTAAGTTCTGACCGATTCCACTAAATTTAGGTCTATGTTCGACATGAGGCTGGTCTTTGGAGTGACATCCTTCAAAAATGGATATTTATGCCTAGAAGGGTGAGCAAGGAGAAATTTGAACCTCATTCCTTTGCAAGATCTGGGAGTAATGTCGTTATTCTAGCAGATGAAAATTTCAAGAATGCTCAGGTTCAAATTAATAATTTTAGACCACTTGAACTTAATTACTAATGCTAACGACCTGATTGACTCTGTCTATAGGTGCGACAGATTGGTGACCACATTCCAACCCATGGATTTACAGACTCAAAATTTGTGCCTGGAACTGAGGACCAAGTCATTGTTGCTTTAAAAGTTGTTGAGACGGAACTTCTGACCGAATCATACATAACGGCTTTCGATCTGAATGGAAATGTTCTTCTACCAGAGACTAAATTTGCTAGACAAAAAATATGAAGGAATTGAATTCCTTTAGCAAAGTATATTTTTATATCATACCCGAATATTTGAAAATAGAATTTATAATAAATCAAAATATAAATTCAATGGGCGCTACTTTCTGTCAATTCAGCTACGTTTTACGTGGATTTATTTATTCCTGTGTGTAAATGAAATCTGGTGACTCAGTAGAGTTAAGATGTGCAAAATTAATTTTTAATATGGTTTCCCAGTATGAGCCTACCAGTTTAGATAAGAGCGGATATTGACTAGACTATGTAAGCGTAAAGCGTATTTTTTAGTCTTGTGTTTGTAATGAGATGATTTTTGTCAACGTTGCGGATTCCCAGAACACGTTAGAGCCAAACCGTGCAAGTACGACTGACTCATCGACTCACCCGTAGAGCTTTTATTTGCTTGGAAAAATACTCGCTTTTATATTCTTCTCTCTTTGCTTTTAAGTCTCTCAATTTCTTTGGAGTTGTGTCTGTGAATTCATAAGAGCGTTCAACCAGTGCTGATATCTAGTCTGTTTTCAGATTTTTCGTTCATTTCATAAAATAATTAGCAATGGAGATTCTCAGACAGCAGGGATTTACAGATATGCTGCGGGATGAAGATAGGGTAAAACAGAACATATCGTTTCATAATATTTTCAACAATAATTTGAAAATTCTGCTAAACATTACTTCGAAATCCACAGAATTCAAAGTACTATGAAGCGCTTTGTAGAGCAATTAAAGCTAGACATGCAAAAGGAGGTCGAGCAATTGTTCTGGACATTGGGACAGGAGCTGGTTTGCTGGCTATGATGGCTGCAAAAGCTGGAGCTGATAAAGTCTACGCATGTGAGGTAAAGCCAAGAACTAATGCTAACGTATATTTATTATTTTGGAAATATTAATACATTAATAACGAAAATATATTGAATAAGATGGAGCCATTCATGGCAAATTGTGCAAAGAAAGTAATCCGTGCCAACAACTTTCAAAAATCGATTGTTGTAATTGCAAAGAAGTCCACGAATATAAAGGTAGGGCGTGGACATGACATGCCTGTACGTGCAAATATTCTAGTCACAGAAATATTTGCGACGTCTCTGCTTTATGAGGAAGCCATCGAAACATTCAATCATGCAAATGCTAATCTACTCACTGTAAGCCCTTTGTAAATTTTATGAATCAGGCCCGAGTCAAATTTTAAAAATTGAATCTTCCAATATTAGGATGATTGTATTGTAATTCCACAAAAGGCTATTATGTATGCTCATAGTGGTGGACTGTCCTTATTATGAAGGATATAACACCATAAATCCAATAACCTTACCAAATGGAAACACAGTAACATTTCCTGCAGAAATGGCAAGATGTTCGAATAATGCTACAAGTGCGGATTGGGATACCCAGCTTAGTCCATTGCCTACTTCAGCCTTCAAGAAATTATCTGATATTCTGACAATTTTTGAGTAAGTAACCTTAAGCTGAATGAGCTAAACATATAATCAATGGATTTACGTACATCTTTAGATTTAAGTGGAAAGAGAAATTGGCTAACCAAGGCTCAAACAAAGTGGAATTTATCAGCAACCGTTCTGGAGACGCAAATGCAATATTTTGTTGGTGGGAGCTACAAATGGATGACTCCGAAAAAAATGTTATTTCTGTTCGCCCAACATGGGCATGGGGGTTCTGTATGGCGCTACCATTGGGCACAAACTGTCCATTATGGCCAAACAGCTGTTGCTTTAAAAGAGGGCAATCAATGTTTCCTCCAATGCTTTCACGATGACATCGATTTTTGGTTCAGAATTACACGTCAAGACTCGGCAAGTATTATTCCACCGGGCAAAAAACAATGCAAGTGTTTGATGCATTGTCTACTGAATGCTTCTCGGCCTGGAGTAATCAATGATGCTGCGATTAGTTCAAAATACGTGAGCGCATTGGCATCAGTAATCAAACCAGGAAAAACCGTTTGTTTGTGCCTGAGTGAGCCTGAAGGTTCCGTATTGTACCTCATTGCAGCTAAACTTGGAGCCAAAATAGTTTTTGTCATCGAGACTGCATCTAAAACAGAAAACGAATTAGCCCGAGTGTGGATTCACTCGAATCCTTTACGAAAACAAATTAAGAAACGTCCAAGTTTTACGAAGCCCGGCTGGTCAATTAAGTCGACTGGACTTCGGAAATACAAATGTAAGTCCAGTGGCTTAAAAAACAGATCATAGCATTGATTTTGTTTTATATGTTAGATTGATGTTGTATTTGGTGATCCATATTTTGGCGAGCTGGAAGACAATTGGGCCGATCCAACCAATAACCGCATGAGTTTTGCTCATACTGGGGAATACATGCCTAGTAAATACCCGTGGCATCATTTTCTTTTCGGTCATTATTTGGATTTTATGAGGCAGAAAGGAGTAATTAATTCAAATGTTAAAATTATTCCTGGAGGCGCTACTCTTAAAGGGATGGCTGTGAAGTTTGAGTCTTTACACAAAATCAACGCTCCTATCAACAGAGTATTCAATGATTTATTTGATTTTCGTGACTATATTGGCGTACAACAGGTTGGCTAAGCTTTTTATGATTAACGGACAAATTATAATAATACTAAAATAATTTTTAGAATGCCGTAAATAAAGGACGGATGGATCATCAGTACTTGTGGCAATACCCAGCCACTTGTTCTAGCTTGCCGTTCGACATAATGAAATTTGACTTTCAACGTCCACTGGAATCAAAATCCTCAGAAGGATTAATTGCTCTGAATGAGCTTGCAAATGGAGTTGCTCTTTGGGTTGAATGGGAATTGTCAGCGGATAACAAAGTGTCAACTGCCGGACCTATCTCTGAAGTCCAACCTGGAAGTCTCATAGACTGGAGCATGCATACGGAACAAGGAGTTTACTATTTATGGGAACATTGTAATGACACTATGAAGTTCAAAGTTGATTTCACTCATGATACTCTGAAATTTGATTTTAATTTCTCCGAGCATAAGATCTAGCTTGTGAAACTTTGGAAAATTATACTTTTTCTAACTATGTAAAGTTAGTTGCAATTCTAGCAGGTCACCAAATCCTAAAATCCTTTAGAACGAAGTCCTAATATTTTCGAGATCATTTCCACTCTTCTTGTACACCAAATCTATCGTTATTTCAGTGATTACGGATTACAATAAAATATTGGCAGTACTTAAATATAACTTTATTCTTTCTTCTACCAGTAAAAAAATCTACCCACCCGATATCAGGAGAATACGAATGCATTAGAAATTAGAACGCAAACAAAACGCAATCGGTTTAAAATTGCACACATTTACATTTATCTAGGTAAAATACCGATTTCATTTACAAAGTTGGTAAAGTCGGAGAATATTGCAGCGGAATTCATGTAAAAATTATGCAAACAAAAAATTCCTTTGTAATTCATGCACATGCACTTCTGTTGAACTGAAAAACAAAAATTAAAAAGAAAAGACAAAAAATAGCCCGCGTGCGATTTTTATGGTTTGGAATCCCAGCGCCACTACAAGAGAAATTCCCAAACCAAGCCTTCACCCTTTCCTATTCTACGGGAATCTTTGATTTCAAGTCCAAATTCACTTGCACTTGGGAAAAAGAGTCCTTCGACTCAGAGTTTGGGGTCACAACAGTCAAAGTTCACCAATTTCATCATGGCCTTCAATGCGGCTCGTCTCATTTTTAAACTCTCCAAACCTTCATCAAAGTCACTCCTGAGTCAGGTAATTAGCATTTACGAAAATATTTAAACACAAAGAACGAACAGGAACATTTCGTACGAAAATCAGAATTGATTTTTAATTATTCTTATTAATTTTGCTTTATAGAGTCGACATAGTTTTTCAACTAGCCGTGGAGTTTTATCTGGTTTACCTTACAGTAAGGCCATCCTTAATGTGCCTCCCACGAGGGTTACTCAACTTGATAATGGGATTCGCGTAGCCACTGAGGACACCGGTGCCCCTACTGCAACTGTTGGGCTTTGGATTGATGCAGGATCTCGCTACGAAACAGACGAAAACAATGGTGTAGCGCATTTCTTGGAACACATGGCATTTAAGGTAATTTTTCGACTTGGTCTGGTCATT
>WJEZ01002137.1:0-14494 GCA_009869925.1 Thalassaphorura encarpata | reverse complement strand
ATTTGGACCTGATGCCGCCAAAGCATTATCCCCCGAAGTATGTGTCATTGTGATTACAAATCGATGAAGCCCTAAACGCTTAACATTCAAACCAGATTGAGCAATAACATTTTGAAACGGGGCATCTACGTGAGAATAAACTTGTGAAATTGAGTCATGGACGATTCGCACAACTTCTACAAAAGACATATTTTCCTTTAGCCCTTTCACACGAATAATTATAATATTAACAAAATGTCCAATCATATTTTGAAGCTCTAAATGTGTTCGTCCATTATTTGTTGAAATTAAAAACATGTCCTCTTGCCTTGTGTAGCGATAAATTAAAACTAACCAAGGCTGAAAAGAAAACGGTAAAAGTTGTCGTTTCTTGACTTTTACAAAATTGTTTAAGTAAAGTTGTGAGTTGAGCCGAGATTTTAAATTCAATACATCCAGCACTATTCAAAGCATTTGGATCATTTCGTGGGAAATCTGTTTGAAATTCAAGTGGGATCAAGTTTTCCAAATAATTTTTCCAGAAATTCAAAGATTCAGTCCGAATTCCAAATTTCCCAAGAGATTCTCTTTGCCAAACTGCGTAGTCAGCATATTGAATGGGCAATGGCTCAAAATGCTTCAGAACTTTCGAACGAATCATATCGTAACAAATCTTGAGTTCAGTCACAAAGATTTGAATAGATGTTCCATCCATTAAACAATGATGAGAGAATATGAGTAATTTTACAAACTCTAGATTCATCTTTAAAATATAGAATTTGATCAAAGGCCCTGATTTAAGATCGAATGGTTCGTTTAGCATTTTTTTCCCGATCTCCAAACATTTTGAACTTTGCTCAGATGAGCTCAAGTGAGAAAAATCTTGTTCAATTGGACAATATTTAATTTGATCAATTTCTTCAATCTTTTGCTGAGGGTTCCCGTGAACTTCGTGAATCGTCGTTCTTAAGATTGCATGTCTTTCCACCATTAGAAGTAGACTTTGCCTAAGTGCGTCCACATCAATCAAATGTCCAGTAAAATCAAAATTAAATCCCATGTTATAAAGTGTAGCCGATCGGTAGGCTTGGTCTTGAATATGCATCCAGACTTGTTCTTGAGCAATAGACAGTGGAAAATATCCTTGAGAAGCAATAGCCCTCGGTCTGATTGAACCTACAGAATTTTCTTTTCTTTCTTGCAAAATTGCTGCAAACGCGGATAGAATTGGATAACTAAAAATATCTGCTACTTTGAGGTCATAACCAACCAATTTGTGAATGATTTGTGTTGCGAGCAAAGAATGTCCACCCAATGCAAAGAAATTGTCATCTCTGCTTATATTTTCCTCTGGGATATGTAAAATTTCAGACCAAATACTAGCAATTAATTTTTCATTTAGTGAAATTGGAGCAATTGTCTTTGTTTGTAAGCGTGTGGCCTGTTCTGGATGATTTTTCATGGCCAAAAGTGCAGATTTATCAACTTTTCCTACTACATTCAATGGAATTTTGCCAACGATATAGAATTGGGCTGGAATTGCATATTGTGGCAATGATTTTTGCAAAAAATCAATAATTTGATTCAGTGAAGGTAATTCTGGTCCGTTTGTTGTACTTATTACGACATATGCCGTCAATTTTTCCTGTTCTAATAAAACTACGGATTGAGCAATTCCTGGGTAAGAGCGTAAGGCTCTTTCAACAACTCCCAAATTAATGCGAAGTCCCCGAATTTTAATTTGATCATCTATACGCCCGACGATGACAACATCTCCTGAAGGGAGCCAATAACCTAAATCTCCAGTTCTATAAAGTTTTCCTTCACAAAATGGGTTAGGCACAAATTTTTGTCTATTTAATTCTTCATGGTTAAGATAACCTGGGGACACACCTACACCGCCTATGCAAATTTCACCTGTGACCCCAACGGGCAAAGGACTAAGAAAAGGTTCTTGAGATAAAATATAAACTTGTACATTTGAAATTGGTTTTCCTATAATAGAGAGTTGTTGAAGGTTTTCTGGGACTAGAGGTGTGCATGTGCTCACAATAGAAGCTTCCATGACCCAATATAAATTGAATAATTTGTATGGAAGGTCAGGTCGCAACGGAATACTAAAATTAAATATTTCACCACCCAAATGAAAAACTCGGACTGAAGTATTTTCCTTTGAATCTGCTTTGCTCATCAATAGCAACTCTTCTGCGACTTTTGTAGTAAGGGCTAGGATAGTAATTTTCTTAGAATTGATCCACTTTTTCAGACCTTTCAGGTCATAACGCAGGTCGGAGGGCGGAATGCAAAGCGTTGCTCCACAAAACAAATATCCCCAGATTTCTACAAGGACAATCAACTTATAAGAGATTTTGAGCGCGGAAATGACCGCAAGTTAAGAAAAACAAGAAAGAAAAGTGACAAGGTGAGGGACATGTAGAATAGTATATGAAATGAGGGACATTCTGTGGTCTGCCTTGCCTTGCTCTTGTTAGGATTGCGGTTTTGCAAAAAAATAAAATAGTGTTAGTTAACTCAACCATATGGTTGATTAGCTATTTGTGCCTGGCTGTTCGAGTTCCAGATATTCAATTCCATGTACCTTATGGTCTATTTGCAAATATCAGATATGGCCAATGCTAATTTAAGAAAAGGACAAGTCGCAGTGAAAAAATTATAATTTCCCATGATTTTGACTAGACCATCCACCGTTAAGAATTTGAATTAATTATGGTTTACTAGCTTTTCAATTCAAGATTTTGCATGGTCCAACTTTAAATTAATTGCCAAGTCTAAATCTGAATCACAAAGGTTTATAAATTTACTACACGTGCATTGAGACGAGTATTTTTTAATAAATAAAAATTCGCACAAGCTTAAACCGGGTAGGTGAACTTAGGTGGCATGAGGTGAGATGAAAGTTGGTCTGGCTCATCAACTGTCCAACTTTGTCAATTTGATGAATTTAGTAAAAAGAAAAAAGAATTGTGCGTGACATGCTTGTGTATTTTTTTACAATGTACAATACAAGACAAAAAATTGCACCTTAGACTTAATTAAATCTTATTCGAATCGATTCTTAATGAATATATAATGAAGGATCAGGTTTTATTTTGCAATGATTGGCAAGCTGAGAAATAATCAATTCTCATTCTCAACTAGTATGTAAATTTTTGAAATTAAATTAATACTCTATTGTTTGCAAATTAAGCTAACCGTGGAATTACTGCCTAATCTCTACCTCGCTCCGAGGAATCTCACGTTCTAATTAACTTTTTGCAACATATAAAATAAAGTTGTTTAAAATGGCTTTTGAAAATATTTTTGTATTGAGTATTTCAACCCAAATTACGCAGGAGTAGCTGTTTGGATAAAAATATTAATATGAACAAATGTAAAACTTCTAGCGCCTCCGAATATTACTATTATTACACCATAGCCAGCGCACTATGCAAGTAATTTATTTGCATGAGTTTGGCTTAAAGTGCACTTAATCCTTTAGGCGGACCATGCGAATGACATAAATAACATTTTCATATCTTAATTTCTTGTCTAAGTTTACATGTAATATGAGTCATCTTCGGATGTGGATCAATCTTTCCCTTGTTTATGTCTTGCCCTGTCTTATGTCACCCTTGTTCGTCGCTTCGTCGTAGTAACATGTGTTGTACAAGGCATTTACAACACTATCAAAAGTTTCAGCTGTGCTCATTTTGCTTCAACTAACCGACATGACATTACTATAAAAAATTATCTGCATCTACAAGTTACAAGTAAAGCTTAAGCAGTAGCACAAACACCCTGGGTCAATTTCAATCTTTTACTAATGCAATGCAATGTTATTTCGTTCATTCAGACCAAAAGACATTTTATTGCATGGTTTAAAGTTAATTTCAGATTATACGTTGACTGACTATGCACATGAGTATGTTATGTTACATATGAAGAATTATTAGTTTTCGCAGTCTTGCCTTTTTGTAAGATCTGGTCTGGGAATCACGTTAATAGAAAACAAGCTTTGCTAAGAGGAATCTAATTCTTTGAAAATAAACTTTTGTATTAATTAAAACTTATCGATTGGAATTTAATGTCGATATTTAAGCACCGTAATTTTCTATTAAAACAAAGGATTCTACTTCGACTTCCTTGTAGGATAAAAAATGTTTAATTTTTCAGTGCCTGGGTGTTTCAAAAAACGAAAGCCCTTTAAAGGGATGTTCAAAAAGAAGGAAACTGCAACGGCTACAAATGGAAATTCTACGACTGTCGTCTCATCTACTTCACGTACAGTCGTTGAAAAATCCTCCGTAACTTACCAATCCTCTTCTGACTCTGTGAAAGTCAAACATCCTTGAAGATATTAACAAAAGTTCTGGAGCTCCAGCGAAACCAAAATCTCCAAAATGGCTTGCTGATTCGAAAGTTCCAAAACTTCGTTCTCCTACACGTCCTCCTCCTGGGTCAGAGAATCGATATTCTCCTGGAACTGAAACTCAATCTCAAAAAACTCCAGAGAAACAAGGAGAAGGAAAAAAAATCTTTGGGGCACTTGCTTCGGGGAAAAGTAAGTTTAAAGAAATTCCACCACCAGGCACGGAAGGTGATGCAGGCTCAGAAATTGTACAGGAAGGGGTTCAAGATTATTATAAAATTAAAGAAGAGTGCTTAGCATCTGGAAAATTATTTGAGGATGAAGATTTCCCTGCGGTGGATTCTTCTGTATTTTTCTCCGCAGCCCATAAAAGGGAAATTGTGTGGAAAAGGCCAAAGGTCAGTTTAGTTCATCTGTTAATATAGAATTTTATTAAAAAATGCCAATTTTAGGAACTTGCGGAAGATCCAAGATTTTTCGTGGGTGGGGCCTCTCGATTTGATGTCAATCAAGGAGAATTGGGTAGGATTTTCAGTTCTTTTACATTTTTTATGCAAACTAATTCGATTTTTGCCTAAATTTCTAGGAAATTGCTGGTTCTTGGCCGCCGTGGCTACTTTAACAATGCACGACAGACTATTCTACATGGTCGTGCCTAAGGATAATAGTTTTGTGTATGGGTACACTGGAGCATTTCATTTCAGGTAACGTATCAAAAATTTTATAAAAAATCAATTCTTGAAAACTTTGATATATCCAGGTTTTGGCGATTCGGTCATTGGGTCGATGTGGTCGTAGATAATCGACTTCCTTGCAACGCCAAAGGTCGTCTCGTCTACATGCACTCTGATGACCAAAATGAATTCTGGAGTGCTTTGCTGGAAAAGGCTTATGCAAAGTCAGTTTCAAAATTTGCATATTATTTGAAAAGCCTTGTCGTATCTTTTAAATTATTTTTTGCAGAGTACATGGATCTTACTAAGCTCTAATCGGCGGTTTGTCAAGTGAAGCCTTACAAGATTTTAGTGGTGGAATTGTCGAAATAATTGACATCAAGACATCCAAATCGGATGTTTTTAGCATCTTGGAAAAAGCTCAGGCTCGGGGTTCTTTTATGGGATGTGCATTGAAGGTTAATCAAGAAGACAAGATGCAATCTGTTTTTTAGTATTTAGATTTATCGACTTAAATTTTATCAAAAATGTCGCCTTTGCTATTGCTTTTTATAATTTTAATTTGTTTCGTTTCCTTTTCCCTTACTTAGGCCAAATTGAGCGTCAAAGAAGAAAAAGAACAAATTGGTCTTGTACGTGGTCACGCGTATTCGATTACCCGAGTTCAAAAAGTTGACGTTTCAACTCCTAGGAAAAGTGGAAAAATTCCTCTGGTCAGAATCCGAAATCCTTGGGGAAATGAATTTGAATGGAAAGGAGCTTGGGCTGATGGGTCAGTTTTTATATACATTAGAATGGCAGCTCGTGTTCCAAGAAGAAAAAGATAAACTCGGCTTGACTTTTGAAGATGATGGAGAATTTTGGATGTCTATCAAGGATTTCCAAGAATACTACGATACTTTGGAAATTGTTCATTTATTCCCTGAGGCAAATAGTTCAGGTCAAGGTGAAGGTCAAGAAGGGGAAACTCTGGCTTTTCAATGGCACACGAGTTATTTTGAAGGAGCTTGGATCCCTGCGGCTACGGCTGGAGGATGCACGAATCATATTTCTTTGAAAAATCCGAGTGAGTTCAAGAATATTATTCTATACTGGATTCTTTATATAAACTTTTTTTCTCCAGAAACATTTGCTGATAATCCTCAGTACATTGTTGAGTTTGACAAGGAAGGTGCAGATGGTGATCCGGACAAATGCACAGTGCTCGTGGCCTTGATGCAGAAAAATCGAAGGTCAAAACGCAAGGAAGGGGTCAAAGCATTATCCATTGGTTTTACCATTTATGAGGTAAAGAATTATTCGGGCATTTATATACATTTTCTGATTTTCTATTTTACCCTGGGTTTTTATTTCTTCAGTTGAAAGGAAGCGACTCTGACCTTCCAATCCCACTGGACACAAAATACTTTATGTATCATAGACGAGCTGGAGATTCAGGACCTTATATTGACATGAGAGAAGTTAGCAATCGGCTGGAATTGGCACCTGGCAGATATTGCATAATTCCTTCAAGTTTTGCACCAAATGAGGAAGGAGTGTATCTCATCCGGGTATTTTCAGAGTCTCCGAATAAAATGATGTGAGATACGCAATTTAATTTTTGTAATGCAAGCAGTCAGGTTAGGTGAAAAAATTCTCTTTTGATTTTTCTTAGTGAGAACGCAGGAGACGTGGGCATTGGAAATGTGGATGAGGACGTAAGTCTAGTTTTATTTTTTTTGCCCGGTCCAGTCTTTCTTATTGTGGACTTGTTTAATCAATAAAATATTTCGATTAATAAGCCATTGCACAACACCGAATTTTCACTCAGTGTCAAGTGTTCGTGCGTGTTGCTTGCTTGCACTTCAAATTATTCAATTTTAGCTACCCGGGTTTTCTTCCTTCTGTCAATTTCTTTTTAGTATGGAAAACCTTGGAAAATTTGCTAGAATTTTAAAATACGTCGGACCCATTATGTCCACAATGGCAGTTCTGGGTCCAAAATTTGTCAAATGTAACATGGACTCAGATGTAGTAGAAAATCAAAACTATTTGGGTGAGATAGGGTCTAGGGCAAAGGCTTCGGGTCCTGGGCATAGGCGTCACAGAGATGACGAATTTGAGTCTGAATGGATTGACCCATCTTCCCCAGAATCCACACTAATTAAACGTTTACTCCAGGTTGAAAAACATACAAAAGAGGAAGGAAATCAGAGGAATCAAGTTCTTCAGGATTTATTCAAAGCCGTAGCAGGGGAAGAACAGGAACTTGGATAGGCAAAGTTGAAAAAACTGCTGGATTCATATTTAAAACAAGGTAAGAAAATTTTGTGCAAATCAGCATTAAATTTTATGGACTTACGTGTTTAATTTTCATGCTGCATTGCATTTCGACACTCTGATTAGATACGGGTAAAAATAATCAGGTTAGTTTTGTCCAAATTTGTATAATAATTTTGGTTTTTTCCCCAGAATTTGAATTTGAGGGTTTTAGTCGTGAAGTTTGTCGTTCCATGGTCGCAATGGTGGATTTGGATAGGACTGGAAAAGTTGGTTTGAGCGAATTCATAGAATTATGGACAAATATTCTACGCTGGAAGGTTCGGACCCGATTAATGTGTACACATTGCTAATTATTTTTATAATCCATAACCTCTGACATTAGACTTGCTTCAAAATTTATGACGAAGACAATTCTGGGAATTTGAGTTCATTTGAGCTGAGAAGAGCCCTCAACTCTGCGGGATATCAAGTCAACAATCGAGCTCTCCAGTCCCTCGTTTTACGTTATGGGGATGAGGACGGAAATATTTCATTTGAGGACTTTATCATGGCTGCAACCAAATTGAAGGCAATGATTGGTAAGGCTGGCTGGGCTATTTTACTAAAATTCTGGATAGAATTACTTTGTAAAGTTTATTTTACTTTTTCATTTTCAGAACTTTACAAGGAAAGAGATCCAGAGAAAAAGAACTCAGTTGTTTGGAGTTTGGAGGATTGGGTTGAGAAAACAGTTTATTCATAAATCCACTCAGATTTTTTCAATTCACTTCCTCAGCCGAATCTCAAATAATGGATGAGTTAATTTTATTTTAAATCACATTTAGTGTTCAAATAATGTAATTTATAATTTATTCTGCTTTTAAATCTACTATGTATGCGTTAATTGTTTGACATTGTTGGCATGACCTTTGACTTTTGACCTTGCTGAGATCTTGACTCCATCATGTATTGACACAAAACGAATTCTTCTTTGCATAGAACAATGCTGAATCTAAATGAAATTCTTAATGTATCTTCCATTCGAACTGTAATATTAAATATGACAACGTATAGTAAAAATAATCATGCATCAGTATCTGCTTGAATATTTTTATTTAATTTCAACCAATTAAAATTAAAGTCGGCATTAACGACAAAATTTCATACCGAAGTTTATTTTTGCATTGAAAAATATTTTCCTCATCATTCTGGCCCAATTTGTTCTAAACAAAAGAGCTCTAATGATTTGCTTTGGACAATAGGATCAAACTTACCTAATGATCCTCGTCTAGCCAAGGGATAGCACGAATTGTCAATTGCATCAAATTAATCATTCATTATCGTGGCAAAATGGAAATGCAAATGCAGCACAAAGTACAGAGTATTGTACATGCAGAAGTGGTTCTCACGCTTATTTCCATAAAGAGCAAACCAAAGCAGCATATAAGTTCATAGTACTATTGAGCTAAATACAATAAGAATGATACATACAAAGTGGCCAACAAATTGACAGATGGGTTTTTATGAATACGAGCTCAATTTGCACTTTGCACCAAATATACTTCTGAGAAAGGAAGCTCGGCTCACAATGGAATCTTCTGAAGTGATAATGCACAAATTTGAATAAGTTTTATGTGACTTCTCCTGCAAATTTCGAAAAATAAGCCGTGAAATGTTTATAATGCATGGGCTAACACCTGCTGAAGATCCCTTGTGAGCTGTGATTCTCATACACCAAAGAAGATTTAAAAATGCAAGCGTGAAGTGAGGGTTTGCTTTTTTAAGCCGAATTGAAAGGATTGAGATTGTTGCTTTTTTCTTCCCGTTATTGCCATGTGCTGTGCCTTTTGCCATGCCGTGCGGTCAGTCTGGCCCGAGTCATTCAATATTGAACGCACCAGGGCTCAAAACCATATTTAGGCATGACGCGGTAAAAAATGAATGAATTGCGAACGTATGGGTGATGATGATAATGAAAATGATGATGCCCTCCATAATAACTAGGTTTTTAGGATAAACTATATTTTTCTTTACAATTGTAAAATTACAAGAAAAAATTATTCACGTCTTTCCTTCCTCGGCCAGTTGAATTTGTACTCCAGCCATGAAAGCAACTGTGATTCTCATCATTAGTCTGGTGGGATTCGGATTTTCAACTGCACGACCAAAAATAGCAGCCACGGGATTTACATTCCGTCAAGTCGCTGCCAACCCACCGACATTTTGCTACGATGACCCTTCGTGTGACCCTACGAGTGTAGCTTGGCCCGGCGTTTGTCAGACTGGGACTCAACAATCTCCGATTAATTCGGATGGGTTCAACACAGCTATAAAAATTTTACCCCCTACATATCGTCATTTTTATGAAACAACCCCAACGAGTCAAACTGAAGAATTTCGTATTCAAAATACTGGGAAAACAATCGAAGTGTTATTTCCACCAGGGACTGAACCAAATTTAAGAGGACCACCTATAGATTTACCTGGGGACTACCGATTTGCACAAATGCATTTCCATTGGGGGACAACAGCAAAAGATGGGACAGAACATCGGGTCCTGGGCATAGGCTATGCCCTTGAACTTCATCTCGTTCATTTCTCAACATTCTACCCAGACTTTGCTACAGCTTCCATTGCACCCAATGATCCAAACGCTATAGCAATTTTGGCTATTTTTTTCGAGGAAGATGTGGGAATTTCGGACAATCCAGCTCTAAAGCCTATAACGGACAGTATTCCATTAGTTCGAGCCTATAATTATAATATTGACGTGCCTGTGACCAAATATTTGAATCTCAAAGCATTATTTCCACCAATTGCAAATTTTTATCGCTACGAAGGTTCTCTCACGACCCCTGATTGTCACGAGAATCGAGTATGGACAATTTTTAAGCAACCTAATAAAATCTCAAAGAAACAATTGGAACTTTTTAGAACTGTACTTGAGCCAAATAATTTGAAATTTTTGGTTACAAATCATCGTTCACTGCAAGCAAGGAATGAACGTCCGATTTCATTTTATTTTGTGACGACGAGCGTTGCTGATTGGCTAGTTAGAGTTTTTGTCAATTTGAATAGTGTGGCCAGGTCAATTGTGAGCAGACCATTTAGCTTTATGGCCCAACGTTTAAGACTCATTTTCTCAAGGATGACCATGTGGAATGGATTTGTTTCAGTTGTACTGAGGTGAAAAGTCAAAGGTCATCAAAAATCATAATTTATTTGTTTGCATGTAATTTAAATGTCAATGTATGGAAATTGTTAATGTGTAATGTAATATAAATAAAAATTTGGTCGTGTTCATTATAATCTGCTGAAGTTTGGTTTTCTTTGTACTGCTGCTACCTTTGCGGTTTTTGAGATTATTCTCTAATTAAAATTGAATGCACATATCCCGGAAGCTTTGTTATTTTTGTGGTTAATACGTCTGTCTATCGAGCAAATCTTAACCTAGTCTGTGGTATTTTATCGATAAAATTTTCCATCCGGGTAGATAAAATATACGTAGCAGTTTACATGGCTAATCTTGTGTTCAATAGAGAGTCTAAAATATAAAATACAAAATGCTTCTTCCTGGTTTTTATTTACTTTTGGTTAGAATTTGACCTTTGAGCCGCAATGCCGTTAGTTTTCATCCTCGCAATAATTGCACTTTTGTGCCAAAATTCCTTGGCACAATTTTGCTACGAAGAAGAATCCTGTGGTCCTGATACTTGGGGAGGAGTTTGTCAAACAGGAAAATACCAATCCCCCATAAATATTGACGACCAAAACACTCCAGTCAAACTCCTTCGACCAATTTTCCATGAATTCCAGCAGATCCAGCTCCACTCACTTCAAATTTTTTGATTACACACACTGGACACACTGTCGAAGTATTTTTTCCTCTTGGGGCAGAACCCATGCTGAAAGGACCACCCATTGCCCTACCTCGTCACTATAGTTTTGTTCAACTTCATTTTCATTGGGAAAAACTGACGATGATGGAACTGAGCATCGAATCGGTGGCAAAGGATCAGCACTAGAACTTCACTTGGTTCATCATTCTTCAGCCTACAATAGCTTTGCTGAAGCATCCGCTGTCACAAATGACCCCAATGCAGTTGCTATTATGGGCGTCCTGTTCGAAGTGACCCCTGATGGTGAAGATAATCCTGCACTCAAGGCCATTGTTGAAGCTTTGCCGCTAGCACGTAATTACGAAGGTGGAAAAAATGTGAGCGTTGAACGAACCAATCGACATGAAGGAATTGTATCCTTATCATTTGGACTTTTATCGCTACGAAGGTTCTCTTACGACTCCAACTTGTTCAGAAAATCATGTTTGCACTGTATTCAAACATCACAATAAAATCTCAGAGCGTCAGCTGAATGAATTTAGAAAAACAATGAATGAAGAAGGGACTGGGCTCATGAATGAGAATCATAGACCTGTACAACCCAGGAATGGAAGACCAATCACATTTTTCAAATTACCAAGGACCATGGCTGACTGGGAAAAACTCTCTGAATATTTATCTTACTGAAATACTTTTAAATTTTTAAATAATGTAACCATGAACGACATGTTATAATGAACACCGTAATGTAACAAGTGGGTTTTCACAAAGGAGAAGTACTAATAACTTGACATAAAATTTCTAAATTAAATTTCTTGATCAATTTATATAAATTCAAAATTATCGTGTAAATGAATAAATTAGAAGAAGCCGCAAATTTAAACCCATTTACCCCACAATTAGTCTTTCATTGTATTTATGAAACTAAGTCATGGTCACATTATTTAGGAGAATTACTGTCCGATAAAATTTTTCATAGCTCTTTGAAGGTTGGAAATTTTGAAATATCTTTCAGCCCCTCTGGGGTGATTATTACGGGACCTAGGGAAAACCAATTTGGCCCTAATTCTTATCCATGGCAGGAAAAGTAAGATAAAATATTTCAATATTTTATTATGCAAAACAATAGCTGCAATATGTGCTCTACTCGCTTATTAGCTGGCAAAGCCCAGCTAATGCGATCGTCTGATCTGTCTGTTCGCACCCTACAGGTCTGTACTTGATGGGTACAGGGAATCAGTCCCCTAACTATATAAACTGAATCAAATGGAAGCGCATATAAATCGAATATAGTCAAAGCGACCATGTTTATGAGGAAGCAAAATAACAATCGCGTTTCACAGTCAGTGCTTTAAAATAGTGCTGCTTAATTTCGGCTTGTCATCACAGCTCCTCCTAAATTTCTCAACCGATTTTCAAAAACTCTACGCCAATCGACAGATCTCGGGCAGGAGAGGAGCAATAAGATTTGAGACTTTCGAATTTTTATCTTGTTAAAAAGTTACAAGCAAAATAAAAATGTTGACAAATTTTTTACTGCGCTTCAAGATGAAATCAGTAGCATTACAATGCTATACAAGCGGCAGTCTTCCAACTAATATTATGGAAGCATCCGCATCCAAGTATTACATTGAAAATTAATGTTTGTCAGGTAATAAATAGGAAGCATACGCTTTCAATTAAAAAATTTGTTCACTACTAGCGGGCAAGGCCAATGTTGTGTT
The DNA here is from genome assembly GCA_009869925.1 of Thalassaphorura encarpata. NCBI lineage: Eukaryota > Metazoa > Arthropoda > Collembola > Poduromorpha > Onychiuridae > Thalassaphorura > Thalassaphorura encarpata. Next base: position 1,668 of record WJEZ01002137.1, on the reverse strand, counting down.
CTCAAATTAAGTTGGCAGAATACTCCTGCGCTCTACGATTGATCCGCTAGCATAACAATATTATTCAAACGACAGTTCACGTAACTAATATCTTAGAATCGTATGCTTCCAACTAGTACATTAAAAATGGGTGCTTTCAAAGCGTTGCCCGTGATACTTGTAAGATATCAAACTTAAAGCGACCTTGTTTTTGGGGAAGCAAAATAAAAATCCCGTTTCACAGTCAGTGCTTTAAAATAGTGCTGCTTAATTTCGGCTTGTCATCACATCTAAAGTTCTCAACCGATTTTCAAATCTGTATTTCTTGATAAGGTGTAACAGTCAAATAAAGAAATGATGATGATTAATCAGCGCTTTTAATAAAATTTCTCAGTCATATTTATTTCTCGATATATATTTAAACATTAACATTACATGAATTTGATGGTATTCAAACGATAGTCATCAACTAATACTAATTATATTTTTTCAGGGAAAGAGTATACCTGGGCACGACTACCTACCACGATCTTTTCGCAATTATGACAATTCTGTATCCTTTGTATCCACCGGAATCGTATCATGTGGTGAAAAGAAATTGCAACTATTTCTCCGTCGACTTAATCGGGGTGAGTCTGCGTTTCCATGGTAGAGGTCAAGGGGTCAAGTAGCCCTCCAAAACATGCTATAACGCCCAAGTCTATGTGTTCCCATACCAATTATCCGGGAAAACCGAATTGGGCAGAGGGCTAACACTATATTTATACACAGTCACAAACGATTTATCCTTATTGGGCTTGAGTGTCTATATCGGAGCATTTATTCAAAGTACGCATTGGAAATGCGAATTTACCTACCCCGGGTAGAGGTCAGGGGTTAAAACCCAATCATACACATGGTCTAATGCTCACGAGTACTTTTCGACAACATTGAAATTTAAGATATCTGCTTTTGCCGATTTAATTAAAGGATATCCGAAATGAACCAAATTTGCCCGCACCGGGTAGAGGTCAAGAGTCAAACCCGTGTCCTGCTCCAGCCTCATATGACTTAGGACACTTCGTGACATTATTTGGCTTTATAGAGTCGAAATTGGAGGATTTGTTCACGTTTTATATATAGAAAACCGAATTTACCCGCTCCGGGTATATCAAATAGGTTTACCATATAGATAACGAGCACCCCCCAAATATTCTGAAAATTTTTAACTATCATTTGTGAAAATCGGTTCAGTAGTCTAGGAGGAGAAGTTGTGACACACAAACACATACACAGATAAACAGAGCTTGAATTTTATGCTATAAGACCATGTTTTCCAGGTGATAGACCCCGGGTCACCACCGGGTCGAGTAAACCAGGCAGCGGAACTCGTATCTTCATCATGGTTGAGATGGACGCTTTACCAAGGTGCGGTAAACGGTAAGTTTCTTTAGATTTTAGCATTGGGTGCGCAAGAATGTACAGGGTGGGCCAGAAACTCCGAATAACTTTTGTTTGGGTTAAATGTTTACAGCAGGGTGGGCCATCTCGTCAACCTCAGAGTCCGCTTCTATGAGTTCGACCTCATTCAATTCAACATAAGTTGTGCCTTTGTCCTTCGACTAAATCGTGTCATCCTTGTTTATCGTCTTTGGGGATTTTGCATTTATCAAAATGAAAAAGTTCTTACGAAAAGAAATACTTGGAGGT
>WJEZ01002136.1:0-14499 GCA_009869925.1 Thalassaphorura encarpata | reverse complement strand
CTTCATTTTTTTGTTCATTTTCCTTCCGTTGGCGCCTTATCTGCAGAATTCAAGAACAACTTGATTATCTTTGAACGATCAAGCGCATTTGCATAAATTTCCACGCCTTTTGACTTACGGCCGAGTAAATTGATGAATTCAGCACAATTAAAACCACGAATGGAATGATGAATTTAAATATAGACTTGAACCACACGACATAATGTTTCCGAAGTGTCATATGATATTGAAGATCACCTCCACTTGCAAATTTAGCAAAATGACCAATGCTGAGTAAGGCCGAAATTGCATAAATAACAATAGAGATCCAAATAGCTTTTTTCATTGTAAAAATTCGCATTGCCTGAAGTGGGTATTTGACAGCTGCAAATCTCTCAACTGATACTCCCACCGTAGAATAAATCGAAGCTGTTTGAGCTACGTAAGAGACAAAAAATAAGTCCGAATAAATTAAATCTAGAATCTACTTTTAGAAAAATCTGTAACTTACCCCAGGCTCTAATGAAATAAAATATCGAATAATCCACATATTTGACGATCCATACCAGCAAACTGAATTTATAATCTCCGATTTTGAAATTTGTGTAGTAAATTAGCTGGGTGACGAGGAACACAGTGTCAGCGATGGAAAGTCCAAGTAAAAGTGTATTAAACGGAGATTTCATGTTTGGATGACGTAATACGATAATACTCCAGAAATTCCCAGTCAGTCCAATCACACAGATAATTGGAATTAAAATCTGTAGAATTTGAATAGTCAACTCAAAAGTCTCGTGGAACCAACCCATTTTGAATTTATTTAAAGAATTGATGCACTAAAATTTAAACTTTACTTTCTCAGTTCACTCAGTCTGGACTCTGAATACATTGAATGAAAATTGAGAAGTATAAGTCAGGCATGGGATTTAATGAATTAATTCTAAGCTCACCCTTGACCTTTATTTAACTCTACACATTATGTAATACGTTTCTTTCATTGACTATGCAAATAAATAAAAGATTAATTCGTCCTCATTTATTCCATCCACAAATAGAAATATAATTTTATTTTTGAACTTGTATTCGTACATTGTCAAAATATCCTTAAAAATTAAAATTAAATCGAATCTAAATAATTTTCAAATTTTAATGAAACTAATTTAACTTGAAAAACGAAAATATTACACAGTTGTATCTGTTTTTGCCTTTTCTTTCTGTTTGGCTTCCCTTCACATTATGTAATACGTTTCTTTCATTGACTATGCAAATAAATAAAAGATTAATTCGTCCTCATTTATTCCATCCACAAATAGAAATATAATTTTATTTTCGAACTTGTATTCGTACATTGTCAAAATATCCTTAAAAATTAAAATTAAATCCAATCTAAATAATTTTCAAATTTTAATGAAACTAATTTAACTTGAAAAATGAAAATATTACGCAGTTGTATCTGTTTTTGCCTTTTCTTTCTGTTTGGCTTCCCTTCTCCTCTTGCGCCGAATTAATCTCAAAATCTTGACTCTTTTTTCTCCTTTCCTCTTTGAATTTTTGGCTTTCATCCTTGCAATTAATTTGAGTTCACTTCTTCCCTCATCATTAAACTTTTTACGAATTTCTTCCAAATTTTCTTCAGTTTTCAAAAATTCTTCAAATACACCGACTAGTCGTTCGTCATTCTCACGGAAAAAGAAAGTATCTCGTTTGAATAAATCTTCTTTGAAATAATTCCTTCGTTTTTCATTTCCTTTTTCGGGTGAAGATTTTTTGATTTTGATTTTGGTCTTGGTCTTCCCATCCTCGGTGGTTTCATTTTCACCTTCGTCTTCCGACGAATCATATTTAAATGGATTTTTATTCCAGAATGAACGAGTTTGTCCATCTGTTGCTGATTCAGTCGTTAATGTTTTATCTGTGTCTCCATTCGTGGCGGGTTTTCCGCCAAAAGTGCTCAATAAACTGAATCCAGAGTCGTTGAATAAATTCTTCAAATTGGCAGCTACTTTAAAGGTTGATTTTTCTGAAGGAACGGTCACCGTCGCTGTTGTTGTGACCTCTGGGTCAGGATTTGATACCTTCCTGGAATTTTCACTTGTTTTCTTGGAATTGGAATTTGACAAAGATTCTTCACGATTTTGCTGCGTTTGCTCTCGAACGCCAACTTCAAATTTTCTGTGATCATCCCTCGTGGGGTCATAGCGTGTCATTCCCATATCTTCATCATCATCTGCCTCGTCATGATTTCTTTTAGTTTTATTTTTGAAATTTTTATCAATCGTTTTCCCCATGACTTGACCCAGAATCTCAAGGGCTGCGTCTTTTTCACTTGCATTGGCGGACCCGGGGAAACTCTGCGCTGCGTCTTTCTCCGATTCTTCCGCAAAACGTTCATCAATTTGAAATCGTTTGTCCCATGCAAAATTTGCATTTAATTCCAACATTTTCTGCCCTGCTTTTCCTTCATATTGTGGTTTGACTCGGATTGAGTAATCTTCGTCGGCATCTGCGTCTTCGTCATTTCCAAAAAGAAATGCCTCGTTTTTATCTTTTTTTGCTTTTTTGGCGGTACTTGGGTCAGAGGCGGGTTCTTGAATTACGCTGTTGGCCAGGGCATTGTGGATAACGCTGGAACGATTTTTCTGAAACTGATGTCTCCATTCCAAAGACTCTTGTCTCAACTTGTCAGATTTTGCCAATTTATTTGGATTTAGTTTCAAGCCACCGGCAATTAATTTTTGAGGAGATGGCGCAGTTACGTGCGCGGGCTCATGCGCATACGCAGGAATTTCTCTATGAGTTTGCGCACGCGCAGGAATTTCTCTTTGAAAAGCCAAAGGTCTTGGTGGCTGTGACAAAGGTGGTCTAGGCAAAGGTTTATTATTTGCAATGTCAAGCATCCTTTGTGAAATCCTGTCGTTCCTTACAAGAGGACCAGGGCCAGGCACAGAGGCAGGGGCAAGGGCAGTGCCCCTGACTAAGGGTTCTGACTGTCCATTGCGGGGCAGCGGTAGCATTGAATTTGAGTTTGCTTGGATGGTGGGTGCAATTGTGGTTGTCGTTGATTTTGTCTCTGATGGTTTCAAAAGTCCATTATAAAATCCAAGACCACGGAATTTGGGAATTCCACCTTTTTCCTTCTCTTCTTCTTCGTCACTTTCAGATTCTGAATCTTCGTCAAATTTTGAACTTTTCTTAGGGCTCGCCTTTAAAGACACGATTTCAAAATCATAATTTCCTTGTTGACGTTGCCCTTGTCCATAGCCGCCATAGCCTTGGCCGTGGCGTGATTGAAAATTACCCCTTTGGGGAAGGGAATGAGACTGTGGTTGCACTTCGTGACCTTGCCCTCGGCCTTGACCTCCTGCTTCTCTTTCTCTTCGCCAAGCCCCGGGTTCAGGTTGCTTCGGACCCTGATTCAATTGCTGCTGCTGCTGTGGGCGAGAATGTCAATCCTTCTCGTTCTTTTTTCAACCTCTCCATAAAATTTTCCTTGGCCATTTGAACTTTTAGTGTTTGACCTTTGACCGTTGATTCGTTCAAGGCGTCCATGCCTAGATATCGTAAATTAAAATGAAATATTGAAAATCCAACTAGAAACAATAAATTACAGTGAAAATCTTGAGATTTCCTTACATTTTTGAATTTGCTCCTGATTTGGACAATCGACATCAACAAATGCAAACGTCGCCTCATTTTTCTGTCGAATTTCGATGGAATGAAATTTTGAATTTGAAGAATCCGCAAGGGCCGAAGTTAATGTAGATTCCAAATCACTCCGCTGTGTATCCCGGGCCAAATTCCCAATAAATAATCTGCGCCCCACCATCATTACAATCCGTATTAAAAAACTAATTAAAAATTAATTAGTAAATTCTAAGAACGTGATTAATTTTATTTCCCACGTTGTGCAGTTGTACTCGTGCAATGACATTTGAATTCTGAGGTATTTGGCGCCTTGCAAAAATTTAAGGGAAACATGAGAAATCCGAAAATTCGACAATAAAAAATTATCTTCATTTTATTAGTTCCTAATTCGATCCAATAAAAATAAAAATTAAATTGATTTAATTTTTTGCCTTTACAATTTGTTTGCCGATATTTTTTCCATTCATTAAATCAATAAATGCTTGGGGTATACTCTCAAATCCATCCGTAACTGTCTGTTGCACCTTGATTTTTCCCTAGAAAAAAAGATAAACAATGTCCGAATTAATAATTTTCATAATGAATTAACCATGCCAAGAAACTTACTTCCAAAATCCAATCTCGAATTTGATGAATACCATCGAACCATTGATTCTGCCAGTACGTCACATTCATTCCTTCTAATCTAATTCGTTGACTTCGAATTTTTGCATAATCAAATGGTTCTATTGAAAATCATTAGGTAAAATTTCTTTGGTGACAATAAGTAATTAAATAAATCTATCTCACCCATAATCACAGCATTCAGATCAACTACTTGGGTAAAATTTGAGAGAGAACCACATAGGCAAATCCTCCCAAGCTCTCTCATATTTCGCATAACATGATAAGCAAACGTTCCCCCAACATTATCAAAATAGCAATTGATTCCTTCTGGACAAATACGTTTCAACGTAGCGTCCATATCTACCACCGTCTTGTAATTGATTGCCTCATCAAACCCAAGGTCATCCTTCAATAATTTCACTTTATCCTCACTTCCGGCGAATCCAACAACTTTGCAACCTGTTTTCAAATTAAAAATTGTTGAATTGATCAAAAAATAATAAAATTTTTGATTTTACCTTTAATTTTCCCGATTTGACCAACAATATTTCCAACAGAACCAGCTGCCGCAGATACGACAAGAGTTTCGTTTGCTTTTGGCTGACAAATGTCAAGTAATCCAAAATATGCTGTATTTCTGCAAAAATAATTGTGATTAAAATCATCTTAAATTTTTCACGTTAAGGGTTAAATATTTTAATTTTATACCCAGTCATTCCCATACAACCCAAAGCATACTCATCCGGTAAACCTTTCATGTCTGGAATTTTATAAATTGCTGGATATGCTCTTGGACCATTTGGATCTGGTTTATAAATTGTCAAATCTCTCCAACCAAAATGCCCAACAACTTGACACCCTTCTGGAAATTCGGCACAACGGCTCTTTATTACTCTGAAAAGAAAATTAATTAAAAAAACATTATATCATTTGACATGAAGTAAATATTGTATAAAGTAATTGTAATATTTTACCTAGCAATTTGACTTCCAATCATTTGGTCACCAATCTGCATATTCTTGATCCTCCCTAAATAATTACAACAATGACATATTGAACTTTCTAAGAAAATACATTGTTACGGTCGACTAACTGTAAGGATCGATTGACCACCATTCTGCTTTTGCCAATATTTCTAGAAATAATAAATTATGGGATTTTAGTTAACCAATTAAAATAACTACTAGTAGTATTGTATTTTTCTATAACGCATAATTTAGTACCTCCATCCTTGAGTTCCTCTTGTAAATTCTCTTCCACTAATTTGAATGTTTCCAAATTTGGTTCCCCGACTACTTTATTTGCAATCACGAATTTTCTGGCTAACATCTTCCTTGCTTTGCGGCCCGTAACGTAGTGTTAAAATTGTCAACTCTAGCCTAAACCATTTGCAAAATGCAAAAATACGTGTGTATTCATACACGTGTATTAATCCTACGTATGTCTATTTCTCCCAAGGTCAAGGTCAAGTGATTAGATAACTGTAACAAAATAAAATGACATAATATAAACCAACCAATACTTCTTGTTCTATATAATTCTATCTTCGGTTTTCGGTTTCTCCGTGAAGTATACCCGCCAAAAAGATTTCCATGTTAACATGTGGCATTTTGTATTGATAATTATTATTATTATTAATATTATATCAAATATATAATGTTATTATTGATATTGATATGACGATTTGCATATTGATTCGCTATCGTTTTCATAATTTGGTTATCGAATTTCAAGAAAAATACCTGAGTCATTGCACACGTACACCTGCACCTGTCATGTGGACTATAACAAAATCCTTGGGGAAGTTGAGACCAATAGCTAAAATATAAAATTGGCCCAGGTCGAAATGATTTGCGCTTCTGCTACAAACAAGAATTGAGCCTTGATTAACTTTCTTCAGGAGTTTCGTTCCTTAAATGAAGTCCTTATGATTTACAATTCTGTCTGTGGATCTAACATTGTTGTCCTTTTGCTTTACTATAGGGTCATTAAGGTTTACAATGGTTATTCTTTAACGCAATGCACTAACGTAGTAACGTAGGCCTTGTAGATATCGTCACTATTTTAATTGGAGCTGTCGCAGTAATTATTATTTTACCTCAGCTTGGGAATCATGTGCGCAAAATGGTAAGATTTAGTTATACTTTTTTGTTAAAGGTAACTCAGAAGAGAAAATTTTCTATAATTAGGTGACTCAATCCATACGGGACTTGACCTATAGTTGGGTCACAGAAATTCTGAAAGATTAGTAATGACTCTGAATCTCCAATTATGTCTCATGTGGAAGACCTCATAAAATCATTAGAAAATTGGGATTGGAGAATGACAGCTAATAATTTTTTTGCAATTGATCACTCTATTTTCCCACAGGTAAGCGAATAATTCAAAAATTGACTGAAATTGCATTACATCATATTAAATGTAATTTTTTCTAGATTGCAGGACTTGTATTGACATTTGTAATTTTTGTATTTCAATTGACAATCAGTGAATCTACACAAAAATCTTTTAGTACAACAGCTGTATGTAGCCATAGCCAACAGAACTCTAGTACTACAATTTAATTCCATAGCTACACTTGTATTTGTATCCAGTGCTGTGCTGATGCTTAAAACTTTCAAATGTTTAATCATGGGTTAATAAACCAAGGCAAGCCTTTATTTATTCACACTTTCATATCCAATCTTCAGATTCAGATTACTGCCAATGCCAATCTGTATTTCTGCTATCTGTCATTTTAGTATGTGGTCGTGGTTAATGAATGAAGTGAGAGTCCCGTTAATTTAGCCCATGCGCCATGAGGGAAATTAATTATTAATACACTCACAGGACGTGCTGAATTGCTGAATAAATAATTACACAGCCTTAATTCTTTTTCATAGTTCAAAGTACTGCGTGCACAATTCCAATACTCATTTTGGCTTTAATCTCTGAGTGAGCAGACGACGACGATGGACAATATCAAAATTATTCATTTAATTTTTTAGTAGTCGTCCTCGTCGCGTCGCTATTCTTGCATTGGACTTGCAACTGGCACAAGCTAAAAAATTCGGTTCGGTTTATCAGAAGTAAAAAAGTCATTGAATTGTGAGTGCCTCCCGGGCAAGGAACTTGAGATATCGACCGGATTTAGGCGGAAAAATTCTTTTTCTTTGATTAAATTGACAAGTTTTAAAGACTTGTTAATTTTTCCATATTTCTTCGCTTCTATTTAATTTAATTTTTACTTCTACAAAAAATCTACAATGCCTCCAGCCCCTCGTGAATATGACAAATTTTGGGGAGTTCCAACTTCAACTCTGGATTGGTGTGAATGGAATTATGAAGTTTCACCTTTTATCGCTGAATTTTGTAAGTTAAATCATAAATGTTGGTCAATATTTAATTATTAGTAATTAATTTGATTAATTGACACAGGGAATACTTTAAGTAATCTTGGAATGATTGTTCCTCCTATATTTGGAATCTACGAAATTATCAAATTGGGTCTGGAAAGAAAATTCATTCTTACGCATATCTTTCTCATAAGTAAGCCAAGTCAAAGTCAAATATTAATTAGAATTTAATTGATCATTTAGTTAATTAAATTTTATTTTGTGTTATCCAGTCGTAGGTCTAGGTTCGTGGGCTTTCCATATGACCCTACTTGTGGCCCATGCAGCTGGCTGATGAATTACCCATGGTTTGGGGAAATACAATTTTGATTTATCAACTTTGGGAAATTCGTAAATCTTCAAAGCGAGCAATGAATTGGTCTGTCATAATTCTTTGCTTCACCTACTGTTTTTTCTTCACGGCAATTTATCTCATTTATAAAAATCCACTCATTCATCATGTACGTGAGAAAAACAAACTTAATTAACTAATAAAACAAACTATTAATTTATTTATTTGGCCGTAGTCAATGTATGCCCTGCTGGTCCTTGTGGTTTTGGCCTTGGATTTACGTCTTGTCAATTACAATCAATGTCGGACGTGCACAAGACTTTTATCTACAGGGATTTTCATGTATGTCTTTGTGATTTGGACTTTGGAACATTGACAATCAAATGTGTGGTCAACTCACGTAAGCAAAGCAATTGCAAATTCTATCATTTGCACGAATTAGTTGTTTAATCTACATTTAATTAATTCTAATTACAGTGAGGTCAGAGGACTGATGCCGAGGACATTGAGACCATTCACTCAACTTCATGCTTGGTGGCATATATTGGCTGGCTACGCAACTCATCTTCATATTCTATTCGGGTAAAAATGAAATTTGAAATAATTACATTATATTGGAACACTACAAATTTTATTAGTCATTATAATTTCAATGTTTTTGAGCAGAATCCATGCCCGTGGTCATTTTGTAAAACCAAAGGTGAGTGTTCAAATGAAATGGTTTGGCGTTGGACTTGAACGCACTGATCCAACTTATCCACTGGCTGATAAAACAAAATGAATCAAAACTGGAATGCAAGACTAAGCCTAGGCAAAGGCACGGCAAGGCAAGGCAGCTTTTAGAGCTAACCTCTCTTGTCTAATCAATAAGTCAACTTCGGTCTAATGACCAATGAGCCGGCCAATCCTAATGTTAGATATTTCTAAATTATTTGCGTAGGTAGTTTGCACGGAATGTACGATTTAGTCGATTTTGTATTTAGTTTTGAATTTTGATTTATTTTTACTTACCCTATGTGTGCTCAAAGTGTCAAAAACATAAGTATTTCGACTACTCACGCAATTAACAGGAAATATCATAGAAAATTTTCCCTGTGTAAACCAAAGCTCAGCTCAGAGTATGATGTTCTGTTCCACTCAAATAATTTTCAAATGAGCAGATTTTGGGATAACTTGAATTATTCAGACAGAATAAGAAATTGGAGTAGGAAATGAGTAACGCTGTCAGCCAAAATAGAATTTCTAGTCCGGCCTCATGTCATGAGCACGAGCACATGGCAAAGAAAATTGTGACGTCCAATATTGAATGTTTAAATAAGAAAAAAATTCACAAACATAGTTACCAATAGTAATGTATGGCTACTTCAAAAGTTATTATTAAGTAGGTGGCGTGATATGAATAATGTGATTGGATTTCGCAAACAATTCTAAATTAATCCGTGTCCAATCAGCACTGCAATTACAATTGAATTGAGTCAACATAACTAATCCACACAACATTAAGATTCAGTCAACTTTTTAATTAATTAAACGTTGTACTAGTTATTGTAGGATTTTTAAGCCAAACCAAGCCATGAATGTGATAAAAGACCAATGTTAATGTAATGTGATGTGTGATTCCTAAAATTGCGTCGTTTCCCATGTTAACCATTCATCATTTTTAGTCAAATTGGGAAGTAGAATTAGAATTATAGTTTTTAGTCCAGCGTTACAATCAAAATGTTGTGAATTTTGCCGTATAAATTGCAACGAGAATGAATAAATCGTTCTTTATTTGTAATGTCCATCTCAAAAACATTATTCCTATTTTGAGGAAATGACCGATTTATTTGCTACACAACTTAATTGAATAATCAGTAAGGTGGCCAATGGTAGGGTACAAGATTACTAAATTCCATTAAATGATTCATAATGAAGGTGGAAACCTAATATTCAGTTTTTTACAATTAAAGAGAATTATTTACAGCAATGTATCTCATAAGAATATAAGTGTTTTTGAGACTATAATTTCATACAAACAGATGAACTTGACTATCACAATCTTTGGAATATATTTCTCTTTGGCATGTGCATGTGGACTAAATCTGTTACAGAATTCTCGAAATTATAATTAGCATCTTGTTTCGGATTACGATTGCGAATCCTGTCGTAAGCACGTGTAAAATGTTTAGAGGTGCACCCCTACAATAACGGAAGCTGGAAGTCGACGAGGGATTGCTGATTGTGGAGGGTGATTGAGGATTCAGTAGGAAAAACGATTCTACTTCCGAGTCCTGATCTTCTACTTCTTCTCTCCTTGCCTCAACCTAAACATCAATATTATATTGCAAATCATATATATACATATATTAGAAATAATACAAAAATTATTTAACACTCCCACTTTCATCAAATTTACCTTGTTTTCGATTTTATTAATATTTTGTTGAATCCATGGGGCAAATGGTGCGACTTTTGTGAAGACTTTGTAATTATTGGTACAGGAATCCTCATTTATATTTTTAGGTTTAAGTGATGTTCCATGAGTCAAGACTCCCTGGAATATGTTTTGTAATTACTAGACGTCTAGTAATAACAATAAGTAGCCCATGTGACATACTTGAATATAATAAATTCTCTTGGAAATATAAATCCATCACCAATTTCTCCTGGGCATACGGAAGAGCCTGACAAAAATTTAGTTTTATAAATACATGTCTGTTCAAAAAGCTCCCTAGCTTTGTCTTTAACCCACCATTAGTATATCCACCACAATTCCAAGTAGAACGAATTTCAGGTTGAGTTGTTGGAAATGAAGCTGCACAAGTCTCTGGTGGTATGACATGCATTTTTACTATTGTCAGATTTGTCGACATGCCAAATCCAGCTGTCTGCAGGTTTTCAGTAAAAATATTGTACCAATAACATTTACCCTTTTGTTAAAAATGTTGATTTCATCTTACAGTCACATAAAGATTGGCCGGACAGCACGAGTGATTTTGACTTCGAGCGACGTCGACGACGTCGTCCTTGTGCTTTTGCCTGTGTATTTATTTTTTAACACTCAAGAGCCAACCCATCCAGTCTATCAAAATAAAACTGGTTTAGGCTAACAATTCCAATACTTTGTGATGAAGGGACATGGCATTGCATGGCCATTGTCTTAGGATAAAAACCCATTTTATGTCATATTTAAAACTTCTATGTCCTTCAGACTAGACAGCTCAGTATGTAAAGAACCGAAAGTTATACGTGCGTATAAGTTTGTAATATAAAATTAAAATCTTACTTTGCAAAATGTATATAGTAGTATTAATTAATAGATATCAACAGTCCATATTCACTCATCCAGATCCAGTGCTCAATTTAATTGTGCTAACCTAGTTTTTTTTTTCATTTCGAGTGAGTATGCATTAATTAATTGAATAAACTTAACGTATACTTCATCATTACCTTGCATTAAAATTCATTTTTATTATTATTCTCTTTCCGGCAATTTCTTAGGAAATTTTGCAAGACAATGAGGAATGATTCACAAAATGTAGTAGAATTGTATGAAACTCATTTTTCGACTCATTTATACATTCGCTCTTGATTCAGCAACAGTAGCGGATGAAGCAGTATAAGATTATGAGCAAAATCACTATTCCACCAACCAGCACCACAATCTTTGGCACACGCTGAAGAAAACTCTTACTTTCACTTTTTTCCTTGGGTTCGTCCCGTGAAATTGTACTGGAGGAATCAGTACAATGTAGAAATATAGTACCAGACCATTCCCCATTTTGGTTGACAAACGATAGTTCCCAGGGCTACTCCATGGTAATATTTTGAACAGGATTGTTGAGCTATCGTCCCTACTGGAACTTCTTCCTTGTGGCAATCTTCTATCACAACCTCATTGCCGACGTGTTTTGGTAAAGTACACAGTGTCTCAACTCCCTGATGTTCAGAATATTTCAAAAGGGTATAAGTAAATGATACAGCTAAATGTAATGGAGTAAAATGTACATGTACCTTCCTTCTTGGTATTGGGAAACACGTTTCACTTCCCTTCGGAGGTTCCTTTTGTGAAATTATGCTAGAGGAATCATTTTTGTCTACTTCATCAACAACTTTCTTAATCCAGTGCGCAAAGTACAACAACTTTTGTAAATACTTTGTAAGAATCTTTATTACATGGGTCCTTGTCATAGTCTCTACTTTTTGGTCCAAAACTCACGATTCCCTGTAATGTGTGTATAGTTTTAGTTTAAAATAGGATAATTTTAGAAATTCATTCGTTGTCTTACTTGAACATAATATCTTCGACTTCCAGCTGTAGCATTTTCTTTTGGGAATACAAAACCACCACCACTATCTCCTTTACAAACAGAGGCAGATTCTGTACATAAAAACCAACATTTAATTTTGCAGCAATTTTACAAACTATGTAGTTCATGCTCTTACCCTTTGAATATCCGCCACAAATCCAACCGAGCCGAACTTCTTTGTTGACATTTCGAAATGTAGATTCACAAATTTCTTGTGGTATAAATGGCATTTTGATTACCTTTAGTTCCAAAGAAACATTTTTTGATTCATCCAATCCAAATCCAACTGTCTAAAGAATTTTATAATACAAATCATTTCAAATCAAATCAAATGTAAAGATGCTAAATATTTGTGCTAACAGTTCCTAAAGCAGGTCCATCCTTCAAAGCATTTTGGAATTGTTCCTCAGCTAATTCTTCATCTCCGGAGAAACGAACAGTACGAACAGAGCCAGTGATTTGGGCTGGAGATTTTAGAATTATCAATGCAATGTCACATTCATATGTCCTTGGATTGTAGCATACAATTCCTGTGCTCTTGAACAATTTTATTTCTTGGATCTGAATGAAAATAAACTTTAATAGTGAAATATAAAAAAAAACATCAAATTGTTTTACGTACATTAATCTCTTGTATAAATTTCATGTCGTCATTTCCATATTCACGAAGAAGATTTCCTAGTACGACATGAAGTTGAGTTGTATTTAAAAGATCCTTCGTACCGTCTACCGTTACGCAATGTGCAGCTGTAAAATAGTCGCAGAATTTTTTGTAAAAATTTCAGAACTACTAATAATTTATTTACCAGTCAGAACTACTCTTTTAGAAATTAACGAGCCTCCACAAGACAAAGTTTTCTTTCCGTTTGTCTTCACATTATAAATCGTGGCGTGCCATGGCCATTCCCCACGGTGTTTTACATTTCTTCCGCCAATTACATAAGGCGTTAGCATCGGCTCCGAAATTCCACCATCTAGGCTTGTAATATAAAGATAATTAGTTATTGTCAAATATATTTTTAATTTTTGAGTGTTTTACCTGGAATACACTTTAGGAAATTATTATTATTAGACCATTTTCCATATTTTTGACACACAAAGTTGTACGATGACTCATGTGGGGAGACAGAGACATCCGGTTCATAATACCTGTCACAAAATTGCTGGACTGTTGTTCCCGCCGGCACTGGATCCTCATTACAATTCCNTCATAATACCTGTCACAAAATTGCTGGACTGTTGTTCCCGCCGGCACTGGATCCTCATTACAATTCCACAAATCTGACTCAACGGACTTCCCGGGCAGACTGCATTGTGTAATGACACCCTACATATTCGTAAATTTATGTAAATGTTGTCATCAAATATAAATTATTAATTACTTCGCTTTTTGGTATCAGCGGGCAACGAGCAGAATTGCACTGTTTTAGGACATCAACCATAAGGAAAAACAGAATCACCACTTTTAACATGATTTCTTGAATTTTATTCAAGTATTAATTTGTTATAATGATTGTGTAGAAGTGTACAGATTCATTGTTTTCACATCGCTCAACATACTGGACTGAGCAATTTAACCCAATATTGATTTGATTTGGCTACAGTAAAAACGAGTGTCCTGAGTATTTTTGTTCGAGTCGAGTGAATGCTTGTGCATTTATTTTTTTAACACTCATAGGTTACAGCATAGTCTATTGACTATAAGATTGAAAACTGGTTTGGTCAACTTTTATTATACTTTGTGGTGAAGGAGAGGACAAGACATAGTTATGGCCTTTACGATAATAACTCACTTCATGTCATATTTAAAATTTCTGTGTTATTTCAGACGCTTTTGAACTAAGAACGGATATTTTGACAAATGTTTAAAATTGAAAATTATAATTTTATTCCGAATTATGTATTTATAAAGATAGATAGAATCATTTTTGTCCACATCATCAACAACTTTTTTGATCAAGTGCGCAAATACAACAACTTTTGTAAATATTTTGTATGAATCCTTATTACACGGATCATTGTCCTTTTCTTTTCTTGGACCATGGCTCACGATTCCCTATCATATATGATATATGTATAATTTTAATTGAAAGTAGGATAGTTTTAGGCATACATCCATGGACTTACTTGAACAAAATATCTTCGACCTCCAGCGGTAGCATTTTCTTTTGGAAATACAAATCCTCCACCACTATCTCCTCTACAAATGGACCGAGATTCTGTTGAAAAAACAATATCCAATTTTCTAATGATTATATAAAATTGATCATTGCTTACCGTTTGAATATCCACCGCAAATCCAACCGAGTCC
>WJEZ01002135.1:0-14504 GCA_009869925.1 Thalassaphorura encarpata | reverse complement strand
TATAATAATAATGCATATGCATATTAATAGTTTAGTGCTGTGCGCTATGTAAAGTTAAGAAATTAACAGGGATTCTCATGTGTTAGCCTCTCGCCTCTACTCCGGTCTTACTTACCCGGATATCCTTGAAATTTTGGGAGATTTTGGGCCAAGGTAAGGAATTTAATTAATAAAAATTGAAAAAGTGGTATTATGAATTTAAAGCCCATGAAATGAAATGAAATTAATTAGTGGGGAGCGTAAGCAATAACAAAAACTTTTACTTTATTTTCCTTAATGATTTGGGGGAGGGATGCCCTAGGTGTGATGCCTGCTGCAAAGCAAGGGATAAGCAAAAAAAGCTGAAAGAAGATAGAACGATTCAAATGTCCCAATTACAATGTAGCAGCAAATGCAAAAATATCATTCACATTACATGCATCATACACGAGGGAAGCATAGCAAAGGAGGCAGAGCAGAAGAGCAGCGAAGGGTAGCCAAGGTAAGTTTTAACTCAATATTTCATGTCAAGTAGTAAAGAGAAGTGCGAAGAAAGTAGAAGTAGAAAGAACAAGAAGAGAAGAGAGAAAAAACGGAGAAAGTTAAGCGGTAGAATGGTGAAAGTACAAGTTAGAGTAGAAGGCACAAGTGACATTTGCACGTAAAATATTTGATGACGCTGGCTGAGGATGAGGCGAGTCAAATTGATGAACTGCCACAACTAATCCAACCTTAATCCCTAGAATTTGGAAGCTAATTAAATTAAAAATGAACCTTAAGGTAGTTTAGTAAAGTTATTAATATTCTTGCCAAGGCAAGGGTTTGGTGAAGAAATTCATCCAAGGATGTAATTGATGAGGGCTATGTGGGTATGGGGTGGGGCTGCTGTGGTTCGTTTGGTTCAGTCCGTTGAGCATATTAAGCTCAACCTACCCACTAGTAAATTTATTTTACTTTGGGCTAGAACTGGAAAAAATACGCGTGTGGTTAACCTTTTCACTAATAGAATCTACTACTAGGGCAAACCCTAAACCAAACCATGGTTGAATGATGGTAAGAGGAAAGGAATTATTATTAATCATTCTCCCAACGTCTTTCCTAAACGTGTCAAAAGGTGAGGATTGATAGATTCACCAGAGCAGACTGGACCCAGGAAAACCTCCAGTGAAGTGAAAGTAAAATCTCACAATGGTTATTCCCAACCTTATTTTCACGTTCTCCAAATAATAAAAAAATGTTCCTCGTATTTACTCGCTTCGAATTTGGAAAAAGCATAAAAACATGCCCAAAAATTCAAAAAATATTCGAGATATATACAAATCCAAGTCTTAAGGCCTTGACATGGACTGCCTGCCAATGTTTTTCTCACTTCTTTGCAAAACAAAAAAAGTTTTTTTAAAAATTAGTCCATGGAGTGCGATTCAAAGAATCCGCGTTGGAATTTCAGTTAGTGATAGTTCCTGAAGTAATAAAGAGAAACTGAATGTTCTACTTATTCCAATCCACAAGGGAATAATAGAAGAATAAAATGGATTTTATTTTTGAGTTTCTTTAAAAAAGATAAGTTGGACTGCCAATTTGTATTCATGATATGAATTGCTTCCTACCAAGGCAAGGGCAAAGGCAAGGCAAGGCAAGTATTGAGTGCCTTGGCCTGGCCTGGAGAAAGAATTGGATTTCCCTATACGTCCATACATGGATAGACTCTAGACTGTAGGCCCTTATCCACCGACTGATCTGGAAGAATGATTTATTCGAAATATGTTTCGAAGGAAGTGGATGATAGGTGCGCCACCTTCACAAGTCTAATGCAATGCGTCAAATAGAAAAATACATTTGTCATTTCGGCAGAGCAATTTAACTCATGTTCTGGAAGAGTACTACTATAGAAACTTTCTCTCTATTTTGAAAAAGTCCCAAAACTTTTCTTTCAAGTCTAATGCAATGCGTCAAATAGAAAAATACATTTGTCATTTCGGCAGAGCAATTTAACTCATGTTCTGGAAGAGTACTACTATAGAAACTTTCTCTTTATTTTGAAAAAAGTCTTAAAACTTTTCTTAAGAATTTTTTTCTTGTTGCAAGCGTACTGCACCAAATGAATTCGAGGTCAATGCCTAAAAATAATACTTCTCATAGGTTCAGTTTAAGTATGAGCTACACGTACGTTACGTTATGAAGAAAGACCTGTGGAATGTTGGTTCAAGGATAGATGATGTGGATTTGAACATGTACGGACTAATCTGACAACATGGAGAAACTCTAATACGATTAAACTTAACTTGGTGGCTAACTCTATCGCTTGGTAAAATATATTTGTTTAGACTCTTTTCATTTTTTATACACACAAGGACGTCCAGCCCAGCTCTGCTAAGGTTCTACAGGATCTATCACGAAATCTAGACAGCTACAGCTAATCTACTAATTTCATTTGAACATGCTCCATGTACCCTTATGTGTCTTAGCATTAAGTTCTAGGAAAAATGCAATACAATGCAATGTATGTTTACCATGACTTATGCGATTGGTCAATTTGCTCTGACGTACTGTACAATAGTTATATAATCCAAAAATATGTTCAAAGAAATGAAGCATTCAACATAATCAGATATATGTTAAACGTAAATTGAGATTTGAAATTTTTGTATATACTACTTGGCTAAGTATATTAGTTTTCGTTTTGGCGTATCTTTCTTATTTTCAAAGAGGATTCTCAAAAGTAATTTTCCTCATGTATGTGCCCGGGGAATAACCTAATCGTGTTTTTATGTAAAATTCCTTTCTTAAAGGTTTTTGTCGCTCTGCTAAGCACCAAGGAAGAAACACACAAGGAGATTAAATCAATTTCAGACTCTGCGTCAGTCCATGAACCAAAACTCCAACTCTTTCTTTCTACCAACTCTATATTTTGGGAGAAATTCATGGTCTGGTTCACTTCCAAAAACAAATCCTTGGACCAACATAGCATAGCATACCATTGGATTGCATTGTGTTGCACAAACTCACTTTCCTGGCATTTGGATCTAAACTATAGTGAGTTTGGCTAAAAACATCTGGACTAGAAGACTAGGAGAAATATTATTATATTACCAATCTACGCCGCAGTGAAAGTGCATGAGGAAAGTTTAAGACCTCGTACAAGCGGTTTAGGGCATAGAGACCGAATTTAATGACCGTGGAGTTGGATCTTGATTAATTAAAACTTTAATACCTACCCAACCAACCCACAAGGAGAGGTAAAGTAATCAAAACCCTAGATTTCCATTCAATTCAGGATCCACAGACTGTTAAATCTATAAAATATCTATCCAGCTGTACGTATGTTAGTCACAGCCGCATATAAACTTTACTTTTACGCTAAGGAAACTTCAAATTAGACTTCTTTCACACAAATTGGTAGAAATAACAAAAGTTTTGAAAATTGTTTTTAAGTTTCAGCTTTCTCCAAGTGAAAGGTTAGAGGTCTCATTCGATACATTTCAGATGCTAGACGCTACGACGTTCAATTCACTACAATTTAAAAATAGGACTATGAGCTATTGAGATGAATTTATCTCAAAAAATTTTCACTCAACAAAAGGAGTGAACCCGAACTGAACTGAATTTGCTACGAGACTAATGATCTACAAAACTAATCAAGCAAAGGACGAGGACGAAAACAAGTAAACCTCTCAAGTGGCAACTTCAAAAAATTGTTTTGCATGTGATTACCGCAGCCATTTTCAAATTAATTTGAAGTGCATAAGGATATGAATGTAATTGAAAGGGTAAATGAGATAATTAATAGAGACAGAGAATGATTTTGTGCAGAAAAAGATTGAAGAATTGAAGAATGAATTTTTAAAATGCAAGGATTCAGGGAGGATGAGGAGGGTGTGATTTTACCTGGATTTGGGATCGGACTTCGATCTTGTCACTATAAATGTAGACTACACGATCTGTTGTGTTTGAAGTAGAGGCTGTGGGATTCGCCGAGGCTGGAGGAGCGTTGGCGGCGGCGGCAACAGAAGTAGAAGCGGCAGTGGCAGTGCGACGGCGGCCGGGGCTAGCTGCCAAAAACGGTAGTGACTTCGCCCCCCGAATTAGAACAAAGCAAGTGAGGCAGAAAAAGGCAAAAAGCCACCAAAAAATACATACATTGAGGTAACACTCAGGCATTCGATAAAAAGTAAGTGTTAGTAGTAAGTAAGTCAGCTAGCTGGTCAAATGGTTGACAAAAAATAACGACGACTACGATTGCTTGGTCAGTATTATTTGTGAAAGGAAAGAAAAATAAACCAAACCGGAAAAAAATTGGGTAGACTCTCAGAAGTCAACAAACCTACTTCCCTAATTTGCTTGGCTTCTCACTTGGCTCATTTAGGAAAACACAAAATCAATTCAAGATTGCAATCCCCTCACCACCCCAGATATGGCAAAATACGGGTATGGGATCAAATTCACCGAAATTTTTCAACATGACTCAAGTACACATACATACATACATCCAGCCAGAAATACAACGTAAAATTTAATTTCCACATTCTGAATGTGTTGATTTTCCTCAACCCTCTATTCAATTTTAATGCAAATGTAAAGAATTTGCATTCAAAATAGGGGTCATGAGAAATATTTTACCATTCTAGCCTCAAGTCAGATTTTATTTTTATTTTTGTTCAGCGAACCATTAACAAATGAAGAGCGCGTGTGATTTGACCCTGGATTCAAGAGCACATGAACATGAATTCTGTATTTCACTTCAACAAATGATGTAAAAAAATTAAAATTAAACAGAATTCTGTTCTACCCGTGTGAGACGAATAAAA
This sequence comes from Thalassaphorura encarpata, assembly GCA_009869925.1. Classification (NCBI taxonomy): domain Eukaryota; kingdom Metazoa; phylum Arthropoda; class Collembola; order Poduromorpha; family Onychiuridae; genus Thalassaphorura; species Thalassaphorura encarpata. The sequence goes on along the minus strand of WJEZ01002135.1, from coordinate 9,720 downwards.
TATAAGAGACAGCCTAATAAACTCAATAAGTTAAGTCAGTTCTTTTGCTTTTGGTTTTTGCTACCTCTAAATAAAAGAGTCTTTGGTCCCTGTCCACTTTTTGGCAGTGGCGGCTTTATCAGAGCGGAAGGAAGGACATGGACAGATAAAGAAAACCCGGGTAATGGTGCGGGGACGTCGGTGCGGGGTGGATGATTGGTTTCAGCAGCAAAGGATGCTATGGCTGGGCAGGCAAGAAGAGTAAGAGTTGTAACTAGAAATCACTTCGATAATGTAAGGACCATTGATTTATGGGAACCAGAACACAATCACCCAGAAGCCCAAAAGAAGAAAAAAAAGACGAAAAGTGCTAACAAACGTTGGTGGTTGAACAAGTGGGACAAACATCTTTTCACCCTGAACTTTCCCGAAGCATCTTTCCCCATTTCTCTTCCTTTTCCTTCCTGATAGGAGCTAAGAATTCCGTGGCAATGGCTCTTAGGCTCCTAGCCACAACTTGTCTACAATGATTTAGCTCCACATTAATAGAATCTTATGGTTGACATGCCCATGCCCAAAACCCAAGACCAAAGGCTAAGAACAGAAATCCACTCAGTCCGTCCTCCTAGCATCGTTTTCTTAATCGCCAAAAAATTATCTATCATCTTGTTGGCAAATGATTTACTCCTGCCAACTTTGCGTCTCTGCCAGGCTCACCAAGCCAGGAATCTATGGTAAAGAAAGATTCTTGTCTCATCAGGTTCGTTTCCCACTTGAACCAAGGAATGCTCTAGTTCCTCCACAAGGTGATGCCATGAGGTGGTAATTCTAGCCTAGCACGTTTCTATAAATATCAGAATTTGATAGAAGCATCTAAGACCAATTCCTTGTAGTAAGAATGAACCACAGACGAAGGAGACAGGAAAAGTGAAAGTTGGTAAGACAAATGGAGAAAGCTTGGTTTTGGGTATTTGGACTTATTCTTCCTTGGGAATGAAATGTGAGTGCGTGAGGAAAGTGTGTGTGTGAGTAGAAGAAGAAGTAGGAGCTAGCTGAATGACAGGGAATGAATGGAGTTCTTGTTTGGAAACTAATGTAATGACAAGGAAGGTCATTAGACTTAAAGTCGACCAACGTTTGAGGCTATGGAGCTAATGAAAGGAATAATTGGAGGAAGAAGGCATTAAGGGACCAAGGATATGCAGCCAGTCTTAGATTTCATCACTTTCTCCATCTGATCCACTTTCCATTCATTTGCATTGTTAAGAAACAAAGATCTTTTACTATCTCATCCGTCCGTCCGTATCATCACCACACTTCACAAAAGTCAAGAAAGATTTGGACTATGAATTCTAAAATTAAAGGATTAAAAATAGAATATTCATCCTTCCAAGTTTTGAGTAGGGTTGTCTATACAAAATTTTGAGAAAATCCTCCTGGCTATCCAATCCAATCTCTGGAGGTACATTAAGGAAGAAGAAGGAATTTGTTCGTCCACATCGTTAGTATAATTGCTTAGCCAAACCATTAAGGAACTCCAAGATGCGTCACTGAAATATTACTCACATTATGTATCCTAGCAGCAGTAGGATTTCCAAAAAGACTGGGCAGGAAATTCTTGTATAGAAGGAATTTGTTCGTCCACATCGTTAGTATAATTGCTTAGCCAAACCATTAAGGAACTCCAAGATGCGTCACTGAAATATTACTCACATTATGTATCCTAGCAGCAGTAGGATTTTCAAAAAGACTGGGCAGGAAATTCTTGTAATATATGTAGTAGTAGTAGTTGGGTATACGAGCGTATATGGCCCAGAAAGCTGAATAGATGGATGAGAGATAAGGACGAAGAAGTGGCAAATGTTTGAGATGTAGTGCATGTGGCTCCCTAAGTTGAAATTCTATAGACTGCTAAGTACTCCAGAGTCCAGGGGAAGAAAACACGACGCGCTCCGTTCAAATAGCCTCAAAGCAGAGGAGGACTTTCTCTATGTAATGTAGAAAATGAAAGATCCAAAAACTTTGAACATTTAGAGAAAGCAAAATGCATAGAGATAAGGATAATACGTGTGGTGTTATAATGAACAAGGCCTCCAGGTAAGGTAGCTGAGCTATCCTTACAAATACCCGCATAAGAAATTTGTATTTTTGAAAATTATAGGTTCAGACAGAAATATAAATCTAACTTGGTAAATTATTAAAATGGACAAATAAAAATAACAGGTAAATTGATCCTATTTTGTGGCCTATTTTGGTCTAAACTTTCTTTGCTGAATTTTATACCTTTTTAGAGGTCTAAGTTTTTGCTCCACCCCATTGTTTATTAAGAGACGTGTTTCCGTCGGCCTTGTTTATAACATTCCGTCCAGGATTCCATCCGTATATCATAAACTAAAGTAAAGTTTCGTGTTAGTTTCATTAGGAAAACTCGTTCCTTCTAGCTTTTATTAACTTTCAAACTCTTAAAGACGAAAGAAAAAATTGGAGCTGCTAAACTTCCAACATTGCTGCACTGCACTCTGACTGTTTTTCTCAAACTAAAAACTTGAAGGAGAAAACAGAACAGATACTGCGTAGCGTAGGGTTAGATCTAAAGACTTTGTGCACTCTATTTTCTATTTTTTAAAATGGGTCTGGCCTGTCTAGAAGTTTTGCCTTCGGACTTTGTAGTTTCTGTCCTCAACTCTCAACTCTTGACAAACAAGGACAATGAATTTCCGGATTTACACAACAATTGACGTCAGAGCGGCGGGTCTGACTTTTCCGGTCATCCTGCCCTTGTCTCTGATTCCAAGCCACCACACATTCTTACTTACACTCACTCCATTCAATTTGTTTATAATTAGAAAAAAAAGGCGGGAATAGAGAATATTTAAAAAGAATATGGGCGGGTTGAGGGGTAAGGGGGCAATCAACGTTGGCGTTATGATAAATGAGCTCAAGTGAGACGCTGTAGAAAGTGCATGATCACCTGATAACGTTGCGGACAACATCGAGTGGAACAACAAAGTTGAAGAAGAGCAGTTTGACTTCCCACGGAGGGATGAGGAGACGGAGGAGGTGATGGACTGCCGGGTCTCTTGGGTTGACCATTGTAGGGCACCTCCAACTCGACAAATTCTCGATCCTAAGTACAAGCCAGATACAGTAGATACAGCTTCACTCATTTACTCTCTGAGGTACGTAAATTCTTGATTCGCGTGCTTAATTTTTTTGTTTGAGAGATGGGGAATCACATGATAATATTCACAACACAAATAGCATCACCCTCACTTTCCTTTCCCACCCATCAAAGTTTTAACATTGTCACAGATCGGCCACGCAATCAAATGAACCATTAAATCAAATCAAAATAAAAAAACATAAACATTGAGCTCCAGCCCTAAAAAGAGATAGTCAGTCATGCTTTGGCTCCTGCAGCTGCAGATAAACGTGAACATAGTACGTATATAGATTTTTATATAAACAAGAAGTAAAACATAAATATGAGTAGTTGGGGCGTGGCATTGACACGAGGTTCACAGCTCAGCTCGTATAAACGAATTTTCCAAGGGTTTGTTCCTTTTGGGTAGATTTTAGAAATACCTAGAATGAGTGCCTAAGTACTGATTTCGATTTCGTCATTTCTCCTAGTCCTTTCCCCCTCCTCAGACTGACGAAGGAGACAAGAGTCGCACACCCTGTGAATATAGAGTACGAGTTTCTTTTTTTGTTTTGTATTTAATCAACATCAAAAATCTAATCATCATCACCATCATTATTTAAAAAAAATCTCAGAGAAAGAGAAAAAGCGAGTGTGCAGTTTTTTTTGGAGCGGCTCTGAACATATTAAATCAATCAACGTGCCTCTGCAACCTGGAAGAAAATTTAGTTGAGTGAGTAAATTAATAGCCAGTGGTGATTAGTGAATTTTTGCTTGCGTGGATGTAGTTTTTATGAGAATAAAAATTTAGTTGAGTGGTGATGCTGCTACGAAATTAATAGTACCTGTCTTTTCTAATCATTTCTAGATTATTCATCTCCAGCAGCAGTGTGTTAGTGTTTAGCTTAGTCATTTTAGACATTGAGTACAAGAGAAGATAGAACGCAAGAGTGACGTGACGAAGGATTTAGATTGGAAAAAACTTACAGTGGTTTTTTCCAGACAACGAAGGAGATGATGATGTTGGAGCTCAAAAATGTCATCATCCTTCCCGTCATCAATGTCCAACCCTGACTCTTGGGCCGCAAGCCTTGCTTCCACAGCCTTTTTCTTACTCACAAAAGCAGCTCCAGAAGAAGCCTTTGCAATCCGGATCCTTGCCAACCGTGCTTTCTACTCGGAAGAAAAAAAAGAAGAAGGATGAGGATTTAGCTCATCGCCCTAGATTAAGAGATAGCCAATGGGGTAATGGGCAAAGTGAAAAGTGGTGAAGAGGGCAAAAGGAGGACTAAACATTTAGTTTGAGTGAAAGGCTGGATGGATGAATGAATACCCGGGTAGTAAGGGTTGGTTGGTAGGATTGTGTGAAATGCAAAAGGAGAAATCAAGATGAATTGGTTACTTATAAGTTACAAGGAACTGGGGCATGGAATGCACTTGCCTTTTGCGCCTTCCTCTTGTCGGCACGCTGGTTCTGGTGATAAATTCGGCTAAAATTGGAGACGATCACGGGAACTGGAAGAGCGATAACGAGGACTCCGCTGAGAGAGCAAACCCCTCCCACCACTTTCCCTGCTATCGTTTTGGGCACCATGTCTCCGTATCTGCAACAAACAAACACACAATTATAGTCAAGTCTCAACAGCATTTTATGGACATAATCCTAAGACATAGGGTCAAATCTTAAGACAATAGTCACGGCCTTGAGTAATTTCCTGTAGATAGTAATGAATTTTAAATCTAATTCTTAATTCAAATTTAAATTTTAGCTAAGGGTCTTGATTGGAAAGACTCCTAGATACAACGAGGTTAAGAGAACGTAAGAGAGCACCACAAGCCAACTACTTCAAAAGACTTTTCCTAGGAACTATCGCGGTTAAATTTGAATTGATTTGGTTTCGCACGACTGGTAGCTTTCTTAGAAAGTCACTCAGGAGTCTGTCAGTCAGTTTTGATTAGGAAGATGGAACCACAGCAAACGCTAACCGCGTCAATCGCCCTTTCTTCCCACTCGTATTAAATTGTGCTCCAATGGACTAGCTCAAAATTACACGCGCATAACCTTTGACATTTAAAACTAATGAATTGGATTGGCTACTAACTCCCTGCCAATCAATATACAACTCTTAGGTTTAGGCTGGCTGTATGATATTTAATTTTGAAGACTCTTCTTTCTCCTTGCTCACTTGACTATTTTCCATTTCTATTCCTTTCTTCCCGCAAAGCAAAAGCAAAGAAAAAGTAATTTCCTTATTCATGTCAGTAAAACAATGGCAAAATTTAGTGAAGAGGTTGGAGGAAGATTAGCTTTTGAATATGTCTGTCTCTGGGAAAGGCGAGAGTCAAACAAAAAACTCCTGGAGCTCTAAAATAATTATTATTCTACTTTTTTTCTATAGAATTAGAATACCACTGCTGCCTACTCTATTTCCCCCATCTCCACTACACTACTTTGTAAATCCTCTTCATTCTTTATTTCTTTCTTGAGAGGACGAAAGAAAAAACTTGTGTTGTTTTTTCTCCTGAATGTTTCGCATTGATTTTTTTCTTTTCCTTGTATACAAAACTTATTTTCCCTCAAGTGTTATCTTTGGTTGGGAGAGTCCATAATTAAATAGCTGTTAGCATTTCTTTTTTTGTATATATGCTCAGTGCTTGAAAATAATTACTTTTTACTTGTAATTGACAGGTTGAGGATCTCAAATCCTAAAAGGAAAGACAAGTATAAAGTCAGGGGCTTAGGCTAGGCAAAGAAATCATAATGTTCCTAAATCAATTTGACTGAGGATATTTATACGTACTACATATCTTTCTAGCAAAATGAGAACTTGAATTCCCGCAGACGTCATAATATTATTTGGATAAGTTCTTCAAGTGCCAAGAGTCTTTCACACACTCTTCTGGCAAAAGATCCGATTTCATTCCATCGTCGAGGAAAAGGCAAATCCAGCACTTAACACTCAGCCTCAGCTTTCTCGATGTGTTTCCAGTTGTCACATTCTCTCTACTAGCTCCTACCCTAGTAAAAAGACCCAGAAGCATCTGACATGTCATTCTTGAAATTACCTCTCAAGTCTCACGTTTCATTTCCAAACATAGAACATAGGAGCTCAGGCCTAACCGCAACCAAATATCATATTCATACGTACAAACGTACGTACGGCTGAATGAATCCCTCATTTGTAAGCCTTTGGGTTACTTTACTTAGTTTCCCTATTTCCATTTGTTTTATCCTTTGCTTTGCCAAGTGCATAATGTAAACTCTAGCTTTTGAAAATCAATACGAGGAAAATTGGCAGGGTGAGTACATACGTGTATATTAATTTCAACAATGTCAATCACACACAATATGAGTGAAATGAATATGAATGCAAGTTTTTGCAACTCATTGCTTCTTTGTAAACAAAATTTGAGGATCCAATTCCAAGGATCATTCTTCCTTTAATGTCCTCTGGCAATATATTCAATTCTATGCAAATCCATTTATGCAAAAACCCAACCGACAGATATACGTAGCAACATGAATAAAATTATTTGAGGGCTGGTTGTCCAGAATAAATCTGAATTCAACTGTGTAGCTTTTTGCTACTAGTTCCGAAGTAAATAAATGGGAGGAGAGTAAGAATAATCCTTGCATGTAAATTCTAGCCGGGTGTTTGAGGCTGAATAAAAGATGGCGGAATGCATGACCTTTCTTCTCTTTTGAATTTATGAAATTCATTTTCTCCAGAAGGAGGGCAATGTATAATTCTACTTGAGTCGGTTTCTAATGAGGTATTTTGAAAACTTCAAAGAATGATGCTGATGCTGAGCATTTAACAGAGAGCGTAGCTGAGGCAGGGTAGTGTTCCCAGAGGGATTCTGATGAATTATAAGAGGTACAAGTGCCGAGGACATGAAAGGAAGTGGAAAACATAAAATAAAAGGAAAGAAAATTCTCCTCTCAAATCACCCTAAGGACTCTTGGCCTGGGCTCGTTTCTTCAAAAATTATTTCACTGATAAACAAACCAAGTCAAGGAGAAAATCTTTCACATCTTTCTTTCAAATAAAATTTGACCCTGCAGCAGGTTAAGATTTTAGCAGGCAATTTGTTTATGAGTTGTGTTTTAACTCAGCCTAAGCCTAGCATGCAAATATTTTACAAAATTAAAATCTTTCAAAACTGAATACTTTTCAACTTTCACTTCTTTCTCTCAACTTTCACCAAAATAAATAGTGCGAAGTGATAACCCTAGTTTTGTTTGCATTTGACCCGGAGTGTGTCACTATGGGAGGTGACAGCCCTTTATAAAGTGAGTAATTGTGTGGGGCAAGAATCAAAGAAAAAAACATCAACTTTTCCTTGAATTTATTTTGGCAAAGAGCGGAAGACGGGAAGGCAGGAGATAAATTGTTTACAAGAAAGAGAAACTAACATGTGAAGCACACCTCTCTACTCATACGGACTTCCTATTTATTCAAATCTCCCCTTTGCTCCCCATATGTCTCATAACGTCCTCATTCTCAAAAGCCACCACCAACTTTTTTTTATATTTCTGTATGAGGGCGGCTACGCTTATCTTTTACCATTTTGTGGATATGAGTTCAGAAATGCCGCAACGCAAAGTTATTTTCCCCGTCTTGACGATGGTAGTACGTAAGGTAAAAGTTATAAAAACTAAAAAAAGGAAAATGGGAAGAAAAAGTCGTCAAGTTGGGACATTTGGGCCGTTAGCAAGACACCTTAAGTGTACAAGAACACTACTAAACCCCAACCTGGATGAGTTGATGAGGAAAGTCATAAACTGACCCATTAAAACATTCAAACATCATTATGTTTCTCTAGACGAGGATATTAGGTGTTTTTATGACATTGTTCGTCCTTTAATTTTGAGCTCAACGGAGTCCTTTGTACCTCAGACTTTAGACGCCACTTTTAATTTAGTCCATACATAAAACTCCAGGTCTGGTCTGGAGTGGTCTCCATGGATTTTGAGAGTTGAAGTTGGCCAAAGACCAGGAACAAAATTCCACTGGGTCCAAAAACCCAACAGGAACAATTTAAAGCTGACGATTTGGGATAAGTAGGTACAAGTCGTCGTCGTCGTCGTCAGAGTAAGTTGAACTGGTCTTTGAGTTGTCACTCTTGGTTCTCTGTGGTATGTGACGTGTGAAAGTTGCATCTGGGCTGGTGGAGGACATACATGACCTCAGGGGAGTGGATGAAATATTGATTTTTCTACTACTACTCCTGTTCTAGTTACTCCAAACACTAGAGTTCCTATGAATTGTCGTCGTCGTCATGGGTTAGCCTAGAATTCTAGGTCCAGGTTCTGAAGGTAGAAAAGTAGAAATGTGATGTGATGTGGATAAAATGCGATTCTGAGGACAGTTCACTTCCTTTCAAAAGGAAAAGCCAATGTAAGAAAACCCTTGGTTCTTTGGTTGAGCTCAAATCTCACAGAGAGAAAACCCCGTAGCGTAGTACGGAGAACTTCCGCAGATCAAAATCAGGAGAATTGGATTTGAGATTCTTCCCTCATTCCTCACATCCTTCCTCTTATCTATTTACTATTCTTAGCCGCACTCTCTCACTCAGATAGCCTAGCCTGGGCCTTGGACAGACGTGGGTCTCAACCGATTGCAATTCAATTTATGCGAATTAGTCCTCCTTCATCCCAATATAAAAAGCAAAGTGGGTGCGGATGTGAAATCTAGACTTCAATTCCCTTTTCGCACCAAATATTTTACATTCACATCTTATCCTCATCACAATTTTCCAACCTATTCCGATTCTACTCAATTATTTACATCTTCCCCGACCTATAAAGTTGCTCAAGTCAAATCCTTACTCAATTTTTGTAAATATGATTTTGTATAGCCACGGGTTGGGAAGGATATCCGGTAGGGAAGAGAATTTTTCATATTCACAGGAAATCAGGAAATCCTTTATGAAATGGATTCAGTTGTAAAATGTCTATGTATTTTCATATATTTTTTATTCAACTACTTTATTTTTGATACACTTTATATAATTCACCCAATTTGCAAATACATGTTCTGTCTCTGTTCTATTGTTGACATGAGGTTCGGAATGCTTTGTGTATAAAGAGTAAGAACCCATGGAGTCAATAAATTAGGCGAAAAAACGGAAGTGGGTAGACTATTTGTGTACGTTACGCGTGTGTGATATATTATGAGGAGAAAAGAAGTTAAATAAGAGGTTTGTGGAGAAAAGAAAAAGGATGAAAGAGAAAGCAAGCAGGCCGGGCGGGCGGATGGGAAATTGTTTGAGCGCGGCGCAAAAAAAATTTTCGAGTTGACATTCACTTAAGAAAGAACGAAGGAACTGGCGCGCGGTAACTCCTCATCCGTGAGTTCCTTGATCAGCTCATCTTTTGAAGCGGAACGAAACGAAAGGAACTGATGGTTCCGAAGAGACACCCAATCCAAATGCTCATGCCTTTCACAGTTTTGCTTCACTTGGTCTATTTATGCCTAGTGGACGAACGCGGACTTGGACTATCATCTTAGTCCAGAAAAACCTCTTCTGGCGACCAACCAACTCAATTGCAATGCAAAGTGTACTACTGTACATGGGTCCACGACCACGTCCAC